>JAKUCA010000395.1:0-15402 GCA_030567025.1 Geotrichum europaeum
AAAAAAAAAAAAAAAAAAAAAAAAAAAAAAAAGAATTTTTTTATTTTTATTTAAAAAAAAAAAAAAAAAAAAAAAAAATTTAAATACATTACGATTTTTTTTTTGTCCTTTTTTTTTTTTTTTCCTCAGGTAGTTAGTGTTTGTTTCAGTTATTGTGAAGGAAGTAATGATAAAAAAAAAAAAAAATTTACAATAAAATAAAAAAGAAACAGTTTATTACACAAGTTTCAAAACATATCAATCATCAGTATCGTTCGCGGCAAAGGTCAGGCTCCTGTCCAGAGCTGCACTTTAGCCGCCAGAAAATGCTGGAGGGGAGGAGCCCGGTTTCTCGTATCATGTCCGCAGCAGCTATCGCCGTTCATAGTCGGGAAATGTTCTTCTTGCAATCTGGTCAATTGACCAAGTGGCCACGCCGCAGTCAGTGCCAACTATAAGCGTGCCGCCATTGTAGCCGCTCCATCCGAGCCCCGACACGCCGTTCTCCGTGTGTGCGGCAAGGTGCGAGGCCGCCGTTGTCATGCTGCCGCCCATGAGCCCGCCGCGCAGGCTGGCAATGCCGCCGCTGGAAGTAGGCGAACTCGGCTGCAGGTCCGGCCGGTTCGAGAGGTATCGTAGTGAGTAGCGGCGCTGCCGCGTGGGTGGACCCTGCAGCAGCGCGGGTGGCGGCTCAATGTCAAACGGCTCCGGCGTCAGCGGCACTCCGTCCATGCTCAGCTCGCGGATGCTGGCGCTGCCGCGGCGTGAGCCCGTACTGCCACCAATAGATGCTGTTGTCGTGACCGCCGCGGATTCCACCGACAATCTTCGCGTGCGCCGCATCATCAGATTGTTTGAGAGATCGTCGCTGCCCAGGCTGTCGCCCGTAGCGTAACCACCACCATTATATGCGGGTGCAGGATAATGCTCATTGTGTGTCACGGCATTGTTCATGACCAGCGGCGACGCCTCGCCGCTCTTGAGCATGTCATCGTAGAATTGTACTGCTGGTTGCTCCTCGTCGCGCTGCCACCGTCCCGCACGGTCGGGCACGCTTAGTACCTGGTGGTTTTCAAAGTTGCGCAGGTCCACGAGGTGCACCCGGCCCATCTGCTCTGAAATAAACACAAGATCCTGGGGTCCAGATGCAAATTTGAGACAGCGAAAGGCGCCAGTCCAGTCCTTGGGACGCGTTGAGTATATTTGGGTTAGCGGCTCAGACAGGTTGCGCACGTCAAAAAGTTGCGCCACGCCCGGTTGGAACGCCACGCCAAACACAATGCTGCTGGAATGAAAGCTTGTGGAGAACCCATAGTCAGGCCAGGTTTCCAAAGTTTGCCAGCTTTGGTAGCTGCATGATTTGCTCTTGCTGTATGCATTTATAGTGCTGCCAGCGCCGCTGCCAGCCAGTGAGCCGCTGCTGTCATTAAGTTGGAAAATGTTTTTGGAGTTTGCGCGTGTCTCATGCGCGGGGCTGAGATAAACCTGGCCAATATCGCCGCACGCCACAATCATTTTGCGGTCTGGCGAAATGCTAGCATGATTGAGTGACGCAGGGAAGAGCATTTCACGCTCAATTTCAATCCGCTCATGGCCAATCTGAAGCCAGTACAGATTCTTGTCATTGTTGCAGACGAGAGCGTGCATGGCGCTGTTGCTGTTGCTGTTGGGTCCACCGCCTCCGTAGCCATTGTCTTCGTCATCGTAGTCAGTGTACAAGCACAGCGAGTTATTAATGTACTGGCCAAGCTCGCGCTCAATCTTAACCCCGGATACGCGGTCAACCACGCCAATCTTGCCGGCCTGCTCACGGGTGGACTTGACACCCGCGACGGCAACAATGTTGTTTAGATTTTGGATCGATCTGGGTTCAAACCCAAATTCGGCCACGACTTCGGCCTGGCTGGTGCGGGTGGCGCGCGGGCTGCTAGAAGTACTCTCACTGATGCTATTGCTGATTTGCCCCTCTTCGGATGCTGATGCCGCCACCGCTGAAGCGGCGAGATCAATTGAATTCACCTTATTATCTGTGGGATAGTAGACAAGGCTGGGTCGCTCGGTGGACACGCTGACAAGATCACGGAGCTGCCAGTGTTTGATTGTGATCCGGGCGGGATGGAAGTGATAGCTTTTGGCGGTCACTAACCGCCGCGGGACACCTGCGTACGGCGTGCTCCAAAGCGGAGATGTAGAGTAGTAGATACTGTCTAATGCTTCATTCACCGTCATGGTTTAGAGCAAAAGATGTTAAAAACTAAATATATGAAAAAAACTAGAGGCAATGGAGTTATCAAAGTCTTTATTTTCTCTTGGAAGGGCACAACAGAGAATTATAAAGTGTCTGGGGATGAAGCGCAAGGCGCAGGTATATTTTGCTAAAGATTGGAGGGAGAGGGGATTAAAATAAAGAAAAAAGTTTCCTGGTTTGGCCTGAAAACGCAAACTGGGCAAAAACTGCCAGCCTTCGCTTCGTGCAGACCAAGTTTGCCAACTGCTCATGTGATACAAAGGCCCAGTTTAAATCTACTCCATGAGCTCTGTCGTTAACACTCTACAAGCTGGCTCTACTACCAACAATAACAAAACAGTCAATTTATCTTCGTAGAATCATGGGCATTATACACAAAAGCAAAAAAAAAAAAAAAAAGGCACATGGTACCCGCGCTTAGGCCTTGAGGTCGGCCTTGAGTCTCTTGGCAACAGCGTCAATGAACTCCTCAGTCAAAACATACGAAGATCTGTCAGTCTTGCCGCAGGCCAGGGCAAGATCCTTAGTCATGATGCCGTCAACCTGGACAGTGTCAAGAGTCGCCTTCTCCAGCGCGCTGGCGAAGTCAACAACAGCAGGAGTGTTGTCAATCTTACCTCTCTGCGAGATACCTCTGCTCCACGCAAAGATGGATGCAATTGAGTTGGTAGAAGTCTCCTTGCCCTGCTGATGCTGTCTGTAGTGACGAGTTACGGTGCCGTGGGCAGCCTCAGACTCAAAGGTCTTGCCATCGGGAGTAACGAGGACAGAGGTCATCAGGCCCAGAGAGCCGAAACCCTGAGCAACAATGTCAGACTGAACATCACCGTCGTAGTTCTTAAGAGCAATGATGTAGCCGCCCTTAGACTTGATCATCTGAGCAACCATGTCGTCAATGAGTCTGTGCTCGTACCAGATGCCCTTGGCCTCAAACTCGGCCTTGTACTGGGTGTCATAAAGTTCTTGGAAAATATCCTTGAATCTACCGTCGTACTTCTTCAGAATGGTGTTCTTGGTCGACATGAAGAGGTTGAGGCCCTTCTCCAAGGCAAGCTTAAAGGAAGAGTGGGCAAAGCCGATGATAGACTCGTCAGTGTTGTACATGGCAAGGGCAACACCGGGGCCCTTGTAATCGTAGACCTTGATGGTCTTGGCCTCACCACCGTTGGCGGGTTTGTAGACGAGCTCAAGAGAGCCAGCCTCAGGAACAACGTAGTCCTGGGCCTTGTACTGGTCGCCGTGAGCGTGTCTGCCAATAATAATTGGCTTTTCCCAGCCGGGAATCAGCCGGGGGATTCTGGGAATGACAATGGGCTCTCTGAACACAGTACCACCCAGAATGTTTCTAATGGTGCCGTTGGGCGACAGCCACATCTTCTTGAGGTTAAACTCCTTGACACGCTGCTCGTCGGGGGTGATAGTAGCGCATTTGACACCAACCTGGTGCTTGAGAATAGCCTCGGCAGCGTCGACAGTGATCTTGTCGTTGGTTTTGTCACGCTCCTGGATACCCAGATCGTAATACTTGAGGTCAACATCAAGGTAAGGATGGATCAGCTTGTCCTTAATGGACTGCCAGATGATTCTGGTCATCTCATCACCGTCGAGCTCGACAATAGGGTTCTGGACCTTAATTTTCTGAAAAGAGGACGAGAATCTCATCGAGACGGGGAAGGCGGCGCGTCTGGCACCGGAGAGTTGAGACGCAAGGGAGGCGAGTCTGATTTGAGGAGCCATGATAGGGAATTGCAATGGTGAGGAAGTAAAGGTAAACTGGAAGAGAGAAAAAAAAAAGAATTAAAGTGTCTTAAATATATATATATATATATATATTTTTTAAAGAATCTTCGCAAAGGTCTGGCGTTAGCTCCGAAATTGACAAATTCTCCTCTTTCTAAAAGCCATGACTCTTCCAGATTCCCGGGGTCGCAAATTCTTAAGACTTGAAAAAAGCTGGAGGGACACCAAAGTTGCCAGACTTGTCACAGCATCTACTGAATACGGCAAGACGCCGACGTCGGCAAGCCCGGATTCGGCCAATAGGAGCGGGCAAAGCGCAGGGCGATCCAAATTCAATGCCCAGGCACAATTCAAAAGACAGAATCGCTATCATGATTACGATCTGTTGTCAATGCGGACAACAACACCTTGGTCATATTACTGGAGATTTAATTTTCCGGTTACTTTCTGGTGATTCGGATAAACCTGCAATTCAACTCATGGGTTCAGGGAAAATTTCTAATCCATGTTGGCTTTGGTTTAAAGATTTTCCGAAACCTCAGGGTTTGACAGTCGCCATATGTGTCGCCTACTAACTCAAGTACTACTAACAGCACTGTACTTGGTTGCGTGTGTACCTAAAAATGCCAGACTTTTAGTTGATGATATTGGCAAGAAAGGAGGAGCAAGAAGAAGTTTGCAAAGACCCGTGTTTTTGTATGAGTACGCAAAGCATCACATCACCAATGTTGTTTTTTGTACATCAATGACAACAAGATACTTCTCCTTCTTCTTCTTCATCAGTCCATCACAAACCAAAGAGTAAAACAGTAAACAATCAACTTTTAATTTTTCACGCGTGTTATCCTCTCAGTCATGGACAGTAACGACGATTTTAAAAAGCCTTACGTATTCTGCGGCGTATGTTACAAACCCACTGGACCTTTCTACTTAACGTCTTGCGCGCACATCCTGTGCCATCACCACCATGCTCAGCAGCTTGTACCGCAAGTCTGTCCTGTGTGTAATACCACGGGGATCTCCACCGTAGAACTTAACTCAAAGGCGCTGCCGGCAGAGCTTAAAAGCTATTTTCGCGCATTTCTCCCCTCACTAGAAAGTATTTATGCAATTGCGCGGTTCCAATATGAGGGGCTCACGGGGATGGTTGAGCATCAAAAAAAATTGATTGAGAGGCTCACGTCCAAGATTGGACAACAGCGGGATGTCATGAAGAGCGTGCGGGAGGAGTTAGTCAAGGCGAGAGAATATAAAAACCAGATCAATGGCATGAACGCGGAGTTAAATGAGCTACGAAGACAAAATGCTGATCTCACTCAACAACTTGAGCAGATGCAAACAAATGCAGCCATGTTGGAGCCCAAAGCAACATCGACAATGAAGTCTAACGTCACAAACATAAATAAAAATAATACCTTTGAGCCTAAACCATACACATCGCATAAGGCCCTAGCACCGCCGGCAGTGACACCAAGTTTAGTGCCAAAAAATTTTGCATCTAGCGTGCAAAAACATATTTCAACAAAGGCAACCAAGCGGTTCGCGCCGCCAGCGGAAATATCAATCTCAACAAGGCCAAACCCGCCGGTCCCGGCGCGGTCTAATACCGACTTTGGAAACGCCAGAACGCGGCCTACCCCGTTTAAACCTATCGGAATAAGCCATATACGCACCAGTACCAGCACAGGCGCAGCCCCGCTGGTGTCTTCCTATGGTGCACCTTCAAACAACCCGTTTCTTCGGACGCCGCTCATGCCGCGCGCCGCAGGTACCAGCCGTGCGCCAACCACGCGCGTGCCCCTAGCCAACCCCCACTTCCCAATGTCGGCATCCTCGTCTAGTGGTGGTCGCAAGTCAATACCAACCCATCCGAACATGCAAAGTCCGTTTCGGCGGTTGTACAGTAGTCGGGAAAGTAATCCTAGTGAATTCTCGTGGTCAATATCTAAACATAACTAGAGGGCGAAAAAAAAAAAAAAAAAAAAACGACTACTCCATGATTCCAACGCCGCTGCAGTGGTATTTGTTTCGTCAATAGCCCAAGCTGAGATATCTTTACTCTTTACTTTTTTTTTTGTTTATTGTTATGTTTTGCCAAACATGTATCATCATATTTGTGTTTCCACTAATAAATAAGTAATGAGGTTATACAAACTATACAGATGTCACTGATGTTTCTTTTTTTTTTTTTTAATTCTACTCCTCAACCTTCTGCTTCTTGTCAGCCGGCGCTTCAGTCACAGGCGGTATGTTAGTCTGCGACTTTCCCAGGTCAGCCATAGGTCGCTTGGGAGGAATCGGGCGGGCAATGGACCGCCGTGGAGCACCAAAAGCCTTGACGGGCGGGTTACTGAAGTTGGAAGCTACACTCATGTTAGGTTTGTTAAGAATGTTAGGGCTGGTAGTGGTATTAGTGGGGGCTGAAGGGCTTGGGCTGTTCCTATTATTATTAGTGGGGTTATTTTGAGGAGGGGGTGCAGCTTTGTTAACTCCAGATACAAAGTTACTTGAGAGAGGAAGAACGACACCGGGAGGTGGTGGCTGAGTCTTCACGACATCTGACTTTTTAATAGGAACAGACTTGTTGTGTTGCAACGTCCGGCGGATTTCAGGAGACTGGAAAGATGGATTAAAACTAAGTTCCGGTGCTACAGGCTCATTTTTTTGGAGAAGGGTAGCCGCGCTGCCGTGAAAAAACTTGATTGGTGTGTTTATCACTTCAGGCTCAGCTAGTGGGCCATGTTGATTGCTGGACTCGGAAGTTGTATTAGCAGGTAGTGGTGTCTGCTTTGCTGACATATTAGAAATAGTTTTACTAGTATCAATCGGAGGCTTGTCTGTGTTGGAGATTGCAAGGGTAGTATTATTGCGGATAGTAGCCCCTGGTGGTGCGGCCTGTTTGGGAGACTCATTAGCCGGGATTTTGCTGATGGTGACGCCAGGCGAAGGAGACTGTTTATGCGATTCTGTAGGTAGGTTTTTATTAAGAGTGACTCCCGGGGGTGGTGCTTGTTTCGGAGGTTCAGTTGACAAACTAGTCTTACCGTTACTATTGTTAGCAGCGTTAGCAGATGGATTAGCATATCCTTCTGGAGGAATAGAGTTACCGACTTTACCAGCAGGCGGTTCGTCAAAATCCATGTCATCGTCGTCAAATATGGGGTCATCTGTCATAAGATCGTCCATGACCAAGTCGTCGTAAAGACGGTCATGCTCAGCAGCTGCCTCTTCAACAAATTTATAGAGAGAATCAGGATCTAAAATATCTCCACCAGTGGATGCCCGACGCGAGACCCCGGATGATGGAGGAATAGGCGGCGGCAAAACCGCGTGTTCTGAAGATGGAATTGAATTATTTGATGGCTTGTGAATGTAGTTGGGAGGAGGAGGTTGTTTTGCTGGTGGATTCGATGGGGGAGGTTGTTTCACCGGTTGTTGGACCAATTTCGATGAACTCGAAGCAATACTAGATGGCGCAGCCGCAGGCACTTTTCCTTCAAAAATCTGATTCTGAAAATCCAGTTCTCTGATCAGCTCGTCTTGTTTCAGTGCAAACGGTTGCTGCTTGACTTTAGAGAGTTGGCGCGTGTAACTATTATTGTACAAGCAGTTTCCTAGGCCATGGCCAAACTTTCGCAGAGCACGCTTCAAGCCGTCCGTTGTAGCCTCCTTTTTGCATTTGTCAAACGCCATATACTTCACTTTGACGTTCTCAGCGTGACCAAAGCCAACGTCTTCATGGAAAGACCCGTCTTTGAGCGTGACTCGGATAACACAGCTGATACCAATGGAAAGACGACCACCAGACAGCTCGTCGCAGTAGTCAATATTAAGCGACCTAATCTCAGACTTCCAGCCGTTGAATCCAAACGCGTCATTTGCCAGGTTAATGGCCTTCCAACCTTCCAAGTATGCAACGCGGGCGCCGCCCGGCGCGGGTCGATATGCAATAAATTCAGGTCCCAGATTCTTCCAGAGTCGGTTCTGGATCGCGTTGACCTCTTCCTTAGTCCAACCACTTTTAAAGATGGCTTCAGACTCCTTGTGCTGGTCTCCGGGCATAGGCATCGTGGTATTCGTAGAAATCTGAGGGGTTATGTGTGGTCACCACAGGGAGAGTATAACTGGAAAAAAGAATTTAAAGATAAAAACGGTAAAACTGCTGTGAGGAAAGCGGGAAAAGCTTGAAAAATATAGTCAGTGACAAAAGAAATGTCGCGCCCAACCAACAAATCATTTAAAACGCCACTAAATGCACTGGGTTAGGGTAATTTACGCGCTAAATTCGCGTTTTGGGACGTAATAAAACTGACGCGTTTGGCCGGACAGTATATGGCTATGACAATAATTTTGCAAAAAAGGGCAAATAGTCCGTTAATTACCAAGGATATATGCCAACATGTACTGACATCTAAAACAATATTATTATCTTGTAAAAGGGCTTCTCATTATTCAAATTTGATCTTTCATAACTTTAATTTCTATCAGAATCGTTTTCATGAACATTTGTGCACCTCTCTATGGGCCTCTTAATGTGTTGGGTAAGGGCACTTAATACCCAGTGATCCCAACCCAGCGCTTTTTTGTTCTTACTCGCCAATGGGAGGAACTCAATTGAAAGCTTGTTCTTCTTCACTGTTGTCTAGCTACCCAATACATCAAACAATTTTGCTGCTAGCATAGCACTTGTAACTCAGTTAATTCATAATGCCTTTGTGGGGATCATCTTCTTCCAAGCCGCCTACATCCGTTGATCTCAACGACAACTACAATAATGATCCGCCCGCGGATTGGGGCTCGAACGAACCAGGCACCGCAATTGCCAGCAACAGCTTTGATGCCTCTGGCCCCGCGGGCCTCGTAGACGAACTCGCAAACACCCCATTTCCGCCGCCGGGGCTTGATCCCAAAAAGGCGGCGGTGCAGCTGCAGTTTCTTAAAACAATGACAAAGACTGCGCGCAAGTTTTACGAAGCCGACAAAACCCTTACACAGGAGGATCGCGTTGCGTTGCACAAGGCATTCCGCTTTCAAATGTTTTCACAGTACATTGGTGCTGCTGCAGGTTTGATTGTGGGTTTGAGTGGGCCGAAAATGTTGTGCAAGTACCTCAAAAAGCCATACAAGCCAAGTTACTCGACTTTTGCAACGCTCGTCACGGTACTTGTTGGCTATTCAGCCGCTGAGAGCTATGGCTACCGGCGCAACGTGGCCAAATACGCGAGTAACCAGCGTTATATTGACATTTTCCAATCACTAGAATGGTACCCGCCTTTGATTGGCTTCACTTACTACCAAGAGACAATTAGACGGCCTGAATCTACCTTTCCAGATCCGGCAAAGTTCGACTGGGTCAAGTACCCAGCGTTTCCGATCGTGTTGACCATGAGCCACATGTATAGGGTTGATATTAAGGGCATGGATGGCAAGTACCAGCCGCCAAAAGTCTACTCCACCACTGCGAGAACCGTGCCCGAGCAGCAGCAACAGCAGCAGCAGGAGGAAGATATCAACAAAGCTGACTACAATCCGCGCTTCACTGACTCTCAGGAGCTTGCTAGTTCGGGCAGTGCTGGAGTGTACCCTGCATCTAAAACCTCGGGGGGCTCTGCCTGGGATAAAATCAGATCTGAGCATACCGGACCATTTATTTTTGAACCTCAGCACCCTCATGTTCATGATAACAAAACCAATTATACCGGGTCAGCTTCGACAAGCAATTCTGGATATTACAATTCTGGAAACACTCATATTCCTTCTGTCAACGTTCCCCCACCGGCTGACTTAGAGACTTTCGATGATCCGTTTGCTGAAAAGAAATAGGTACTTCATCGTCTATATTTATTACTACATCGCAAAAAATTAAATAAATAAATAAATAAATAAATAATAATAAAATATAAATAAAATATGAAAAGAATTAAAAAAGCAAATGAATTTGTTTTATATTCACAATCGTTACCAGCTGCAAACAAACTACTAGCTGTTTTATTTACATTAAAAAAATAAATACTCCTCCTTCTCAATTTCGCCAGCAGCTCTCAACTGCTCTATCAGAATTTTAGCCTGTTTCTTTTCTTCCTCGGTGAACTCAAATCCGCCTTCAACTAGAAGGCTAATCAACCCAAGAGTTCTGTCTCTGACGTCAGGCAGGGCCGAAGAGTCCAAATGTAGAGGTCCTACAAGCGTGGGCACGAGAGTACCGTTAGCAGACTCGCGGAACGCCGAATGGCGGGTTGAGACAGGCTCAATAGTGAGTAGCACGCGTAAAAGCGAGATAGTGCGGGCACGGACCTTGGGGTCCTTGCCAAACTTTTCATGGTTGAGAAGGTGCTCAATGGTGGTCCAGCCGTCAGCAAGCACAAAGGCATCATAAGCAGCCTCGTTATGACCAAGCTCGCTAGTAAGCGCGTAGAGGGCTTTCACCTGCAGCGAGGGAGGAGTGCTAGGTTCAGTAAAAATTCCCAAAAGCTTGGGAATAGCCTCGAGCGGCCGACTCTCAAGAAGATGCTTTTGGGCCGGCGGGTTGTTCTGAACGGCGGTACCAATAATCCAGCACGCCATGCGGCGAATATCATCGTCGTGGTTGTCAAGCAGCCCAATGAGGTGCTGCCACATGCCCAGGGGCTCAATGTTATTGGCATTGTCAAGGTTCTCAATTAACATTTCAAAGTTGTCGAGGGCCGTCAGCTTGTCCTCCTTCTCAGCCTCTGGGTGCAGAATTACAGTCATATTGTCCTTCATCTGCTGAACCTCATCCTTACCACCAAAAAGCTGTGACAAAAGCTCGGGGTCAGGCTTATCAACCTGTGCGCCCTTAGGGGCATTGGCAGCGTTTAGTGACCATTTCAGTAGTTTATCCATTGTGTGTTGTGATGTATGAGTAATGCGTTTAATCCAAAAGAAATAAAAGGTTGCGGTGATATTTATTAGGTCGGTATCAATTCAAGATCCCAAAACAAAAAAATTTTTGCTTGGGGTTTTTGGACTGCCCAGGCTGGGAGTTTTATATTCAGCTAGTGTTGAATTTGACAAAAATTCTATATGCTTCTAGAAACCGCTAGAAACTAGTCAGCATTTTGACTTGTTCATGGTAAATCAAATAGTCAATCTACCATTAAATATAAATAATTTAAATCAATGATATTAACTTAATATACTACATAATAATACAATCCTCCTTCTGTTTATTCGGCTGTAGCGGAATTCCCATTTCCTCAAACGTCTTTGCACCCTTGCTACTGGGCGCCGCCTGAATAACTGTCACATACGATTTAGGCCGCTGAAAGGGCGAGTCTGATCTGAAAGAAGTTGAGGAAGTCTGGTCGGTATTAGCACTCATGCCCGAAGTGGTGGAGCCCATAGTGAAAGTATGTCCACTGTTTTGCGAAAGCGGTCTGGGAGACATGCTCACACGGTCGTAAGGCTTAGGCGACGGCGATGCGCGCTGCTGGCTCAGATTCGGCGGCAATTCTAGACTGTACTGGAGATTTGCAGACGGCTTTGGACTCACCGACTTCGAGCGCGGTTCGTCATCAATGATCATGCTCTTAAACCCTTGCTCAGCTTTTTTAACCTCTTGATTCACCTGTTCCGTATTTTCCTTTTCATCCTCCTTGGTAGAGAAAAGACCAACTAAACTGAACCGTTTTTTCCTTGCTCTTTTAGGAACCACAAGATTTTTTGAAGGTGAAGGAACTGGCGTGGTGGTTGCAGAGTCTCCGTTCAGCGTTACTACTGGCGTATCATCGTTCTTGAGAGATAAATTTGGAGTGGAGCCAGTGTCCATTCTAACCGAAGATCTGTTGTATTCTACCAGGTTTGGGCTTGAAGAGGATGGTAGTAGTTCGTTCAGTATCACAGGTGATGGTGTTGACCGAAGATCAGCAATCTTACCATTACAAACTGGTGATCTGGAAGTTTCTCTAAATGTGGACTCCCAAGCCTGAGGCGGCGTAAAGAAACTAGTGCTTCTTCTTGTTCGCTCCTTGATCGAATCTGGCATCGATGGGATGAGCTCATTTGGAGGGTTGATGTTTTTGACTCCAAAATGTTCTGTCACGCTTCGTTTTTGTCTTTGAGAAAGACCTGTTGCGAGAGAAGACGAAGATTCTGGGTAAACTTCCTCCTGAGCGGCCGTCTCTGAAGCCCCTCCACTCGGCTTTCTTTTATAGCTTTTGATTGAGCCTCGTCCCTTGATAGTCAGCTGGCGCCTGTGCTGTTGTTTTGTGATTGTGTTCTTCCTATCAAGTTTCAACTCCTGTAGTCGCTCGCCAGCTTCTTTACTGCCATTTTCTGAAGCTATATTGTACCAAAAAAGAGCCGTTTTTAGATCCTGTTCAACATAAATGCCGACCTCATAAAAGTAACCAACAGCAAACTCTGCGATTGGGTTTGACAGTTCTGAAGCAAGTTTTGCGAAATAAAATGCATATTCTTCGTTAGGCTCAAACATGCCTTCAGAGCCACAAATCATCCACTTTGAGATCTCGGCCTCCGCGCAACCACCAAGCCCGGCTGAATTATCACCCTTGTACCGAAGGTACTGCTGTTGCCGGCTGGTGATATGGAAGTATCGTAGCGCAATAGACGAGTCATAACCCTTTTCGCCGCCCTGCCAGCTCATGCCCATACGCAGCAGCGCAGGACCGTAGCCCAGCCAAGCTGCGCGTTCCATAGCGGCTATGCCAAAGCTGTTTGGAAGCGATGGATCAGGTGGCGCAATGTCTTGAACCTCGCCCAGTTGTATGAGACCGAGCAAGTAAGACGACTGCGGGCAGTCCGGATCAGAGTGTTTTGAGGCTGCCTTTAGAAAGTGCCGGCCTGTTTCAATATTCATCCTGTGTCCCAATTGGCCCTTCAGAAAGCACATGGCAAGTCTGTAGAGACATGCAGAGTCATTTCGCTGCACACCCAGATTAAAGAAATGTAACGCATTTGTAACGTCACCGACTTTCTCAAACTCAGAGCCAATTCTGTAGAATGCCCGGACAAAGCCATGTTTTGCAGAAGAGTGGAAGAGATCAAAAGCCTTTTTAGGATCCACTTTACGTCGAAACTGGCCAAAAAGGGTCCAGACTCCCACAATGTAAAGTGCAGCGCCTTTAAAGCGCGTTACGCCCCGTTGCGACTCTGATACAAGAAGGATGACCTCGATTGCAGCCATAACAATATCGCTGGCCAGACCAATTTGAGACTCAGCAAAGTCAACAGTCTCACGGGCCCATTTGAACAGATCATCAACGTCGAGGGGGTCAGCATTGCTGTTAGCTGCGTTATTGAGAATGGCACTGCTTTTTTTGGAGCTCTCGGACTCAGCTTTTTGAATCTTGACCGTTAGGCTCCGCGACAACTTGTTCAGGGTCAAATTGTTCGCATTTAATCTTTTAGAGCTATTTATATTCAAAGACATATCTTCTGCCACTGGATGCTCTATTTCAGTGCCTGCAAGGTTCTTTGTAATAGCCAGTGTCGGGTTACTAATATCAGTAGTCTCTTGCTGAATGTCAGTCGTTTCGTCATTTTCATGACAGGATTTCTGCTCAGACGACTGGTCTTTAGAAAGATCGCTGTAATTGCTGGAGGCAATTGACACAACATCATTGTCGTTGGTGGTTGTGTTCAGACTCTCACTATTGTCTTGTTTGTCGCGGGGAGGTGAATCGAGTATATTGCTGTCGGTATTTTTGGCGGCGGTTTTGGTAGAGTTATTTTCAGTTTGGCTTTTCAAGAACTCAGCGTATTCGTAGTCGTCAAACTGTTTAACAAGCTCATGATACTTGCTGGTAAGTTTCTCGATTTTTTCCTTTGGTGACACGGGCAGGCCGGGGAATGGTTCGGCCACGGACGGAAATATGTGATCTGGAAAAGAGAAGGGCAGTATCGACATGATCGAAAATGAACACACGTGGGTTGGTAGATTGGATTAATACAGAGTTAAAAGTATGAAAAATACAACTACTCGAAGGGCATGTTTTTTTTTTTTTTTTTTTTTTTTTTAAATGAAAGAGAAATTTTGGGAGAGAGAAATAAGAAGAAAAGAAAGGGAATATAAATAGACAAAATTCACTAAAAGGCTGGTACAAGGTACGCACGATGTGCACGTCATTGCCGCAAACTTTTCTGTCTGTCTGAAATAGAAGAAATAGAACGAGGGTGACGCTTTCACCAATAATGATGATATAAAATGAAACCATTTCAAATTTAAATGACAAAAATAATTGTGAAAAAAGTTCCAAAAACAAATAAATGAATAAAAATAAATAAACAAAATTAACTGCTGGTTGAGTCTGATCGCAGTCGTGCTTCCTGGGAGAGTTTTGGATCCCACTGAGAACCCTGCACTAATTGTATCGTTAAGTATTCCCTAAACTGCCAGAATTAAAGATTCCAGAAACCTATGTTTTAGTAGCACGCACTGAAAACTTTTATTAAGATGGCCCCTTATGGCCCCTTAAGCAAGTTGCTCCAACTGGGAACAGGCCATGGTGTCCTGGAAAAAGCATTTCAAGATGGGATCCATCACTGTGAATGTTGCCAACTGAAAACAGTTGCACACGTATTTCGAACTCTCAACGGCAACTTGAAAAAAGTTCCTTCGTATTTTGATCTTAAAGTCCGACACAACTTGATACTTCAAAGAGTCTTTGTGTAATAATCAAGTCTTTCGGTATCCTTTAGCGCATCTTATTGACTGGCGGTTTATTTGATTAAAGCGGATTGGAGAAGTTTTGCTACTTGCCGATCTCTGATCTGGATCTACCAGGCGTTGTGTATCTCTGCTTTCCCTCGGCACATAGATTTATTTATGGTTAATTCAACACCATTGAATACTGAGACTTGGAATGGGCGTTAAAAAGGCTATATTTTTTTTAATTTCTGTGAGATGATAAGTGTTCTTTACTTTTTCTTCTTGGTAGATCTTCTTGCTATGTTAATATTTTTTCATATGGCTTCTAGATTCTAGGGCAATAGGCACATAATCTTTTTAAAGCTAACAATGAGTTAGTCCGGTCCCTCGATTACAATCAAATTTAGCAAGCTTGAGAGGACTTTGTAAGAATATATTGGTCTCTAGAGTTTCTTTGAAGGCAGTTATCATCACTGTAGTCAGGCTTCCCTGAAAAAATCACCACATAATTTCATCTTTGATCGCGGCATATTTTTCACATTTCTATGCTGGTGAGTTTTTTTAGAGAAGTCTGGACTGCAGCAACTGATAAATTCGCCTACGCATCTGCAGCAACTTTATGCCTTCTCCCTCGTGGACACCGTGACGATGTCCCTTCTGACGATGTCCCTTCTGATACTTGGAGTCATTACAGATTCAGGACACGATTAATGAACAAGACCAGAGAATACCCAAACTGCAGAGTTATTATTTGCGGTGAAGAGTACACTAGCCAAACTTGCAGTGAATGTGGATATCTTCATCG
>JAKUCA010000396.1:0-15400 GCA_030567025.1 Geotrichum europaeum
TAATAATAATAATAATAATAATAATAATAATAATAATAAATCTGTTTATTGTCCTCAGTGGGAGGGCAATTTGGTTAAACCTCGACAAGCTATGCTGTTAAGCTAATCATCTACATAAAAAATAATAGTGAATTATAAAAAAACAAAAAATGCTTAATAATAAATAAGTTTATTGTTTCAATCTCTATTGCTTGAGTGTATAGAAATACATGCTAAAGAAAATAGCAAAAGGATATGGAAAGAAAACATTTAATTCCAAGACAAAACTAGAAAGCCAGTGCGCCCAACAGGTACTTGAGTTTCGACTTTATTTGGGGCCAGATTGTTCACAAACTTAGTCCATAGGTCAACGGATATTCTTCAAATTCACCACCACCGATTCCAGTTGAAGAGCAAGTTGGTAAACCCCTTAACAAGCTCTGTTGCTAAGCTAACCATCTATTCTCCTAATATCCTGGAGGTTACATAACAAAATAGAAAAAAAATGACAAAAATTTTTTTTTTTTAAACACCTCCCAGGAAACTTGTAAAGTAGCGTTATCGAGAGGTTTGGCATTTGAAGGCGCCAAATTATCCATAAATGAAATTATTTGTTTAGACAAAACTAGATTACATTATACCTGGCAGGCCAATATTGAAAGTTAAAAAAAAAAAGCAATGAAACAGCAATGTTTTCAAGCAAGCCATATGTTAACAGGATAAGACAAAAAATGATATTTATTTTTTTCAAAAGCACTTATTTCAGTGAGACAAGAACCATAGTGCTCTTAGAGCGTTTCAGAGGTAGACACCTCTAGCTGTTTTGATGCCGACCAGCCTCGGTTATAAGTGGTAACTGCTAAGATATGTCAAGTATTGTAGTCAGAAGCGTTCAACTTTTTTTTTTGTAATGTAATTTGGAGGCGACCCCCAAAATTTACCATCTGTCCGCCACCCAGTAACGGGAACATGTTATTCCCAGTTACTCAAATTGTAAATCTAGGGCATGAAGTGCCGATCTGTCCGTCCATTTTCCCTGAAAATACAGAGAGAAAAAATGTACAGCGGCTGAAGTCGTTAAAAACAAAACGCAAAAAAAGGTAAGAAAAAAAAAGGTTTTTTTTGGCTGGGCTCTTCTTTTGCAAAAATTCTTGGGGCCCGAGGCTCGGGGCTAAATAAAGCCCGGTAGGATTCCAGTTGTAACTCTCGCTAGTCCGTAATCACTCATGGCCAAGCTTTAGTTATGACCCCAGAATAAATACGGACCATTTGTAGCTGTCTTTGTGATTTAATACGTTACAGCAGTAGCAGTGGTAGTAGTCAATGGTTTTTTTTTCAGTTTTTCATCTGAGTTTTTTTTGAGTTTTTGAATTTTATTTTTTAAATACATATTTTTTTGAGTTTTAGAATTTTTCTTTTTTTTTTTTTTTTTTTTTGCCACATCAAATGGGCATTAGGGATCACAAACACTCACTTAAACTATATAGTCAGTATTTTTTTTTTGAACCCCCTTGTCCAATAAAAAAAGGCAATACAATATAAGATAATACAAGAAAATCAAAATGAAGTAATTTTTTTCAATATCTACTTGTAAATTCTGTAGCTCTGCAGCCAAGTTAGTTGGGGAATGTGATTCTCCGCTCCTAGCGAGGCTAATTCCATTTCGTCCCCCCACTTTGTCAATTCTTGTCATGCAAAACCCATAAGCCTAGCATAGCCAGCTGTTTACACAGTTTTCAAACACAGATTTTTTTTGTTCCAAAACAAAAGATAGTTAACGCAAAAAATGGTAGCTCGGTCTCAAGTTTCTCTGACGATGGGATTACAGTAATAGGCAATGTGTTTTCAGCTTTTTCCTGGTCAGGTTAAAACCAGCTGGTCGGGCGTATTTACTAAGGAAACCCCAAGGTTTCTGAACTCCTACACATACGGGTACAGGGGCGTGCTACAAAACTTTTCAGGTTTAAGTATATCAAGTATTCTTTTAGTATGGAGTCAATATAAAAGACCTCGTATAAGTTAATATTTTAAACTCCAAAAAGGTTTTACATAAAATAGCGGCATAATATCCCAAACCAAATCAAAAAATCTACTTTGCTATTTTCGAGATACGTGATTGCAGATTGATTAAGCAAATCGTTATGTATATAATAATTTATTACTGCTGGACATGTACAACTTGTTTTTCGGTAAAAAGAAACTAAAAGTTTTTGGTTTCTGCAATAAAACTACTACTTTAAAAATTATATTCTCAAAGTGGAACTGATAGTAGTCTAAACTCATTTTCTTTTATTATTGCTGCTGCAAATTAATAGCTTTGCCTGCGTAAAGACTGATGCATTGCCGGGTTAGGCCGCAACTATACAAATCTTTGTAGACGGTACAAGTTTGGACCAACCAGATTGGCATTTAAATTATTGTTACACTAAGCTTTTGGTGCCAGTTAAATTAGTATCACGTATCACAATATGAGGTCTAAATTCATGTCTTCTTTGTATGCCATTTTGTTTTATATTTTTGTTTGTAACGATTTGATGTAAGGACAATAAACTGATCATCTATCTAATACGGTCTAAGTTATCTTTTAAATTTTCTCTTTAAAAAAATACTTTTTTTACAATTTTTTTTTCAGTTCTGTTACAGTATTATAATGGTTTTTGGAGCGTAAAACTAATCTGGATTAATTTTTGAAAGCTTTGTTCATTTTATTGAAAAATAATTGTGATTAAATTGTAATACTTGTGGGTTTTAAAATCAATCATTGAATAGGGTGTGATACGTGTTTTTGGCACAAATGGAAACTCCAGGCAAATTCACAACTCAATCAAAAATTATTTATCCAACCGCCTCTACTTATCAATGGTATTTTTAAATTTTTGTTTTAAAAACTTCAAGTTTACCACAAACTAAATAGAATTTGTTATTCTTCTGATATCTTGTCATCTTTAGAGTTAAATAGAAATTTGGTAAAATTCCAATTTACTTGTGATTAAGCCCTGTCCAGAAACTATTTAATTCTAACTATACCTACTAGTTTTAACTGTGCTGGACCTACTAATCTCCTTTTATCTTATCAAAAGTGGTTTTTATGGCCACTTACTAAATGGACGTCTGTTTGGCGTAAATAATAAATTTAGCACAGATTGAGCTAGGCTTGTTTATTCATGGTGGGCGCCTTTTTTATTTTTTGTCGTAACTTGGCGTTGTGGTAACAAGTTTGGAATTTGTAGCCTTATATAAAAACAACTACTGCACCTGATAGTATTTAAATTCCGGTTGTCTCTACTTAGAACTCAACTAAAAAAAATTTTCTTGGCCATTGCAAGATTTTTGGGTAAAGTCAAAGAAACAAAAGAGCTTATGCAATGCACACTGTCGCAAATTTGTGCAAAGTCAAGAGTGTATAGAAATTGCATTTTGACAAGGTTCCATTGCTAGATTAAACACCTCTTGCTAATTCAGGGATAGTAGTTTTAACAGTATAAAATCTTACAATTCCTTCCTATTGTTGATTTTAAAAATAACTAGCTGCGTAGCCCATATAATAGCAGCTGTTTGGATTTCCAGGAAACGAGCTATATTCCCTTGTTCAAGTTGTGATTTCATCATTTATTTATTTCCTCTAAAGTTTGTTAAGTTTCTTTTTGTGAAAAGAAAAACTTTTGCTCTTATTGGCCATCTCAATCTTCATTGTTATGTTGAGTCGAAAAGTAGTTGATTGATGGGCCTGACTGTCTATCTAAGAGCCTGATCTTCAAACACCAAAAGCATTCTGAGACTAAGCTTGAACTTGAGAGCTATCGCCACATAAAGATTAAATATCCCCTTTGGCATCTAATAATAACATCCAAAATCAGTAAGTATTTTCCGTTACAATTTTTTAGCAGTTATTGTCCCAAAACGCCAAATCTAGAAATGCAACGACCTTCCCTCCAGAACTTTTCAAACTTGGAACTATTCATGCCATGGTTTCGCGCGGCTGTGGCATGTTAGCGAGCGATATCGGAGCTAAACCTAGGGAGCAGCCAGCCTTGCGATAAGAAACTTAGCTGTGGTTTATATGACGACAAAAAAGTTTTATTTTTTTTATAATTGATCTGAGTTTTGAGGGGGGTCAGGTAGCTGCCGTGAGTAAAACTTGGCTTTGTAGGAAATTCTTCTTTGATATTGCTTTTGGAAATCTGGCAAAGTCAGATTTGCCTATGCTGCTCAAAAAATAACAGAATAAAATTGATTTAGATCTTTCTACCAATTCAGAATCACGGTTTTCTTCAATTTTCAGAAATAATTTATGAGTTACGTGCTATACTATCCGAACGAGTTCTGAGTACTAATTCATATAATGGCCCACAACTTGCTGACTCAAAATGCGCTATCGGTGGCAACCTGAGCTGTGCTTATCTAAGCATCAAAATTCCACCTTCTTCTCTACAAAACACGATATAAAATTTAAAATCACCATGATACTTTTTTTTTTTTTTTTTTACTAGTCTTCCTTTCCCTACTACCTCACCCATCACAATCACAAACTCATAACTCTTAACGTACATATATTCATCCCACTTCTGGTACTATTCCCACATCCATAATCCCCGATATCTCTTTTACATATTTACAAACACTATGTCCACAAATGCACGAAAAAGACTTATGCGCGACTTTAAGGTACGTATTAGCAAACCCAGCCCTGTTTTGCTGGCTGATACAAAACACGATCCCATCGATCTTTTTTTTTTTTTCTTACTTGATACTAACCTGATCTCTGCAGCGTATGGAGCAGGATCCTCCCGCTGGCGTCTACGCTTCTCCCGTTGCCGACAATGTTATGACGTGGAATGCTGTGATCATTGGTCCCGCCGAGACCCCCTTTGAGGACGGTACCTTCCGCCTTACTCTTGAGTTTGATGAGCAATACCCAAACAAGCCGCCGTCAGTGCGGTTTGTTAGTGAAATGTTCCACCCTAATGTTTACGCCACTGGCGAACTGTGCCTGGACATTCTGCAAAACCGGTGGTCCCCCACATACGACGTGGCGGCGATTCTGACTTCGATCCAGAGTCTATTGAATGATCCAAACACTAGCTCGCCCGCCAACGTCGAGGCCTCCAACTTATACAAAGAACATAGAAACCAGTATGTCAAGCGGGTGAGGATGACAGTTGAGAAGAGCTGGGACGAACCAGATAGCGATGACAGTGAAGACGACGATGACGACGACGACGACGAAGAGGAGGAGGAAAACTAATGACATCACAACGACGCGCTGAACTACTCTGAACAAGTGCTGCTGAGCTCTGGTATTTGTGTATTAACGGGCATCATCATATTTATATATACAGATATTAAGTTTAATGTAATCTCATTTCGTGTTCTTTATATACCTAGCACATTGATTATAGAGGCGCTGGCTTCTGAGCAGGGAACTCTGACGGGAAAGACGAGTGGTCAATTCTATCGTCGCCAACCCGGGGAGGGTTTTCAGGCACATCGAGGATGCTGCCCTTCTGCTCAAGCAGACGGAACTGCACGCCCTTTAGCAGGTTGTAGAGAACAGTAAGAATTGGTGCCTCGACGCCAAGTCTTTTTGCAATGCGCAGCGGGTTGCCGAGAATAACCTCGAGTTCAATCGGGTTGCCCTTCTTTACGTCAACCATCATGGATGGCTCATAAAAGACGCCAGAATCAGAATCAATCATGCCCTGGGGGAGATCCTCGGGAAGTTCGTAGCCAGCAGCCTTGGCGATCTTGAGAATCTCAAACATGGCAGGTAGAGTAAGTGCCTTGTCAACGCCGCTCAGGTATGCGCGGCCAGTGTCAATTTGCGTGATGGCACATACAGTGTTGATGCACGAGTTGTACACGAGCTTGCGCCAGCGTGCCAACATTAGCTGTGGGTGATATGTGGCGTTGACACCAGACGCAGCATAGAGAGCCACAAACTCATGCGTGCGTTCTTCAACCTTCTCCTGGCTGTTGGCCTCATTGACGCAATCCGGGTAGTAGCCAAAGCTAACTACATCATGCTCAAACTGGACAATCTTGCCGCCAAAGTTGTGCGAGCCAATCATGGACACTCCGGAAAGCACAATAGCCCCGGGGTAAGCTTCGTAGACGGGGCGCTCAATATCAATGCCATTCTGAATTAAAACAACAGTTGGATACTCGCCAGTAGTGTTTTTGATCATAGCAGGGCGAATGATTTCTTCCGTTTTGAAAAATTCGGGGAGAGCTTTGATAGCAACTACAATGTAATCGTAAATTTCACCGGCATCAACAGCAGTCTGAACATTTGGAACAACTCGGTGTGGCTTCCAGTTGGTAAAGTCACCATGATCAATTGATTTAATCTCAAAGCCGTTTTTAGATACCTTTTCGTAGTCGCTGCGTAGCACACTGGTGACCTGGGAAAACCCGCCCTGTTCAAGGCCAAGAGATGCGATAGTGCCAACTCCACCAGATCCTACCAACAGAATGTTGGCCTTTTTAGAAGAAAACTTTTCAATGTACTTAGACATAGTGCTAGTATCTAACTTGTTTGTATTTTTGCTTTTTCTATACAGATGCTTGAATCCAGCAATGGTTCAAAAAAAAAAAGGTGGGTGTGTGTGTGTATAAATGGGTTCGGGGGATGAAAAGGACTAGAGGTTTATATTTATACTGGAGCACACCGTTTTTTGTGTGGGTGATTATTATGGCCTTGGCTAATTCCCGTTTTGTCTGCGTACGGCAGGTGCGCCCACGCCGATACCGGGTCGCTTAAATCGCAACTGCCATGAACTACAAACAGAAACCCGCGCATGGAATCAGCTGCTGCTGACAAGTTAGATAGCAGCTTCGTTTGATAAAAAAAGAATTTTTTTTAAGATAAAAATAAATATATAATAATAACAATGATATATAGATATAAATTAACCACAATCTCTGATTTGAGTTTTTGTTTTTTTCGGTGTTGAAAAAGATTGGTCTAGTAATGATGCGACGCTTGCCGCATATCTTTGCCAACAGAATATTATGTATCATTACTAAAGTCTTGAATAACAGATATCAAATCTTGCCGTAAGCCTCAAGGCTGTGATATTCACTAGTCAACTTTTAAGTGCTCCATGTGGTCAAGGGACTCATTCCACACTGTGCGATGCACCGCGCGCTCGTGTCGCAGCCGATTACCCGAATCTGCATGCCAGTGCGTAGTGCACACGCGGTAGCCTTTATACTTCTCCTTTCCATCCGGCGACCAAAACCGGCATTCAAATGTCGGATTTCCATGCTTGCGGGTAAAATGCTTTTGTTGCTCCAGTTTGCGCACAAATCCAATTTTGGACCAGTGGCAAGACGGCTCGGTACACTTGAAACGACGACCGCTGGTGCCGTGGTCGCGCTCTACTTGCATAATGTGCGCTGCATAGCTTGCCAACTCGCGATCGTAAAAGATTAAATTGCAGTGTGAGCAACGGTACTTTCGGTTGCGCCATTGTCGCGGCTTGCGACCGTTGTAGTCGAGCTGCACTGTCTTGACGTTCTCTTCAGAAGGATCAGGTTGGATTTGGCTATAGTAACCGGCACCAGAGCCAGCGCTGATGCTTTTGCTTTTTCGGGGTAGCGTCCCCATCATGAGCGGAAACATGTTTTGGTCAATCGCACTGCAGCTGCGCATATGGCTTAGCATTCGTGAGTCATAAGTCGGTTTAGAAATTGGCTTAGCAAAGTTGATTGGAACTTTTGACAGGTCCAATTCCTGGCCAGCCAGGAGTGGAGCTCCGCCAATGTCTTGAAATTGTGTATGTCCATTATAATCCAGTAGTGTTGGCGATGAAGTCTGGTAAGAGGGTGCCAGACCGGGGAAGTAGTTTTGAGAAGCAGGCATGGAGTTAAAGTCTTCGCTTGAAGAATTATCCGAAAGAGTTGACGAAGATTGGTTGTCATCGATAGCATGAGACATTGATGGTGATGACCCGTCAGAAGCGTAGAGTTCATTAAAGCTTCCCGAACTTGTTTCATAATAAGGGTCAGTGTTGTTGCTTGACACGCTATACTGGGTCGTCTGGTCGGGTTCATTAATGATTATGTTATTCTGATAGCCTGATGTCCAGTATATAGAGTTCTCTCCAAGACTCTGGTTTTTTGAGCTGTCGATACATTCATTAGATTGATAGTAAACCTGATTTACACCAGGCTGTGGTTGTTCCCACTGGTTGCGTATCTGTGGTGTTTGAAAGTGGTCATACTGATATAGTTGGGCTTGATCCTTATGATCGAATTGCTGGTAGGCAGTATCGTGAAGAAACGACATCTTGAAGGGTATTGTAAATCGTAATATTTATACTAGATTTGTAGTAGAAGGATGTAAGAGCGTTTGTATGCTATCTTTTTTGAAATGATGATATATTTTAAAGTTATCAAGTAAAAAAAAAAAATGGATAAAATAAAATAAATAAATAAATAAAAATGAATAAAAGACATCAATTAATATCGGACTTCTAAGTTCTTAAATACAATACTGGAATTTATGATCATGATATACATAATAATAAAAAACAATATATATGGCAGTGTACAATATTGGAACTCGTAACCTCAGGAGTTTATATTTTTTTTTTTTGGTATATTAAAACAGGGTTTAATGACACCACTGAAATTTAGAAAAAAAAAAAAAAAACTGTGCTCGAGGTAACAGAAAGAAGAAATTCTGGTAACTGCGCCTAGTATAATGTACGTCAAAAGTGTTTGTGCATGTACCGCCTGTGACTCTACTGGTTATTTTTTTTATACCTTCCAGATAAGCTTTCTGTTCTCTTAAAACTACTTTTTTCTTGCCTTTTTTTCATTTGTGTATTAGCTGGTATATCCTGACTTTGCAAAATATGATGAGGATTGAATTTTTTGCAAGCTAGATGTCCAGAAACTTGCTTAGGTTTTTTCTTTTTTTTTTTTAACTGTCAATAGACTTTTGCATCGACTTGAACATTTTGACATTCAAACCCCGATATTCTAATGGAGCGGAGACATGACCTAGTTTAGATTAGAAGAAATAAAAGCAATTTGGGTCAAATGCGAAATATTTTGTCGTAGCAATGTAGGCCAGCCATCTCCGCTGGCAATAGACTATTATTGCGTCTCAAACCTTTCATAATTATTCTATTTCAACACACTGGGTCTGGATTAATGTATGAAGTCGAAAAAAAAAAGCTCACATGCATATATTTACTATGAATACAACTTCTTATTCCCCGCTTTTCTATGTATACCAGTCATTCTAGCTGGCTTGGATCTGTGATAATGTTTCTGAGCACGTCTGTCAGAAAGACCCTTTCTACGCTCATCTTTGGCTAACTGTGATCGGGCGAGTTGTTTAAAGGTTTCTGTCACCATCTGGTTGGCAAACGTTCACTGTTTTATTTTTTTTTTCCTTTGCTTTTTGCCTTTTAACGTGTATCTTTTTTCACCAATCACATTGGGATGGGCTGATGACTTTTCTAATGGGGAATGAGCATAATTTTTAGGGTAGCTTTAGCTAGAATCCTCAAACCGAGGTTAGCGTGAATTCTCTTTATAGTAAAAAGATGCAACAACGAGAGTGAGACAAAATAGTGTCAAACTCTATACGTTTGCAAAAAACTGGAGCTAAGCTATCATTAAAAAACAATCATAAATTTAGCTAGAACATCAATGGCCTTGTGATTTTAGCACACATTGGGTATCTTTAACATGGGCGTAGTGTCAGCACTAGGTTTCTCGTTAATAGTTTCCATTGTTCTAACATTATCAGTATCGGGTTTCAGTTTTTTTTCCTAATAATCGAATAAAGCGTTTTTTGGCATGTTGACTTGTGTTGGGTTTTTTGTTATCTGAGAGCAACGATTTGATAATTTTCTAGGGTCTTCAAATACCTCAATATCTACGTCTTCACAAGATTGGAGGGGCTTTCGAAAATCTGCTTTAGGAAATGCGGGGTCGTTTGCAAATTTTCGGACCCTTGTTACGTTCATATATGTCGAAGTTGTATTTGTTTGTATGATTACGGGATTTCCTGGAATATTCCGTTTAGTAGTGGCATGCTTTAGTTTATGAATTATTTATTTCGGCTTTTGAAATGATTTAAAGGAAAAAAGACTTGAGCTTTTGCCACCTTCGGTTAATTTAACGTTTTACTGTAATGTTCCTGTATGTAAAAGTATGTCGTCGGTTTTTCTACTATAACTATCCATAGATTTTTGCAAAAAAATGGAAATTTGCTTAGTCATAAGTGAACTGAGATTGTATAACCTCTGAACTCTTCATATCTAATCTATAATTTATTTTATAATTTTGCAATATGAACGAGCTGCCCAAATTTAATTTGATTATACGTGTAAGTGTACTTCTTATACAGTAACTATTATTCACTAAATTTGTGGTTTTATTTTTACAACAAATTGAAAAAGCTATTGTTTGGCTTCTCAATATGGTAGACGCTTATAGAGGGGTCAGACTAGTGTGTCATACCGTAGCTTATTTGTCCCAAATGGGTGTGGCTTGGGGATGGGTAGGTGTTAGTTTCAAAACGAATCAAGTTATCTGTAATCCTTTAAAAATGGGTGTAACACTTCATTTTAGTCTAGCTCAAAGATGCAATTTCTTTATTGTAAGTTCTAGGCCTTGCCAGTTTGCATCAATGATTGGCAGATTGAACACAAATTCTATATTCCTTTCTAAATAAACTTACAATTCCCAAAACAAGAAGAAAGCTTTAACAACGCATTGGTTTCTATCCCCAAGCAAGTAATTTGTACTAATGATGCAGGCTATAGAAATGTTCGACTTACTTCTCCCTACTTGTTCTTTATTTTTGGCACCACTATTATTTTGCGCTCAGATATTTTCGGTTATTTAGACTTAAATTCTATACACATAAGTTGCTTATTTAAAATGTGCTAAATTTAAAGAAAATTGTCAATTTTTCAAACATAAACTGTTGGCTGGTCTGTGCAATTTTTGCTAATGTTTTAAACTAGTCTCTGTCCTTATTTTTTACGCTGTTTAAACGAGCCCTTAGATATTGAAAATATGAGAAACCTGAGTTTCATGTTTTTTATACCTTTTATTTAGGTGTGTATAGTGTCTTCTTTACATATAATATTAAAATTAAAAAGTCAAGTTTTTTTGTTTTTTTTCTCTCTCTCTAGACAGTGGGTAATTTTACAAAAGAGATAGTCCACGTTTCCAAATCTCAAAAAAAAAATGTGTATGTAGCCTGAAAAAAGGTAATTTTCTTTTCATAGCTTTTTTTTATCACCAGCTTTATATACCTAATAGTCACGTTTGAGTCGCAGCGATTTTTGACATCACAGAGTTGGATGTGGAGGCTTAAAGAGCAAACATAAAACTTTTAGTTCAAAGCATAAAATCATAGTAGTTGGAGATCTTTAGATAGGCCCTGTCGAGCCTACTGTCTACTTTTTTTTTTCAAAAATTATATGGTGTCATTTTTTACAGTCATAAAATGAATATTATTTGGGCTACACTGATAACTCAAAACAAAATGGAATTATATTAGCGTTGACAAAAAAATGATTGAGAAAGAGAAATTTTTACTAGGTGCCTTTGTGATCTTTATTATGATTGTTCATTTATATAGTGGAGCATAATACTTGGGCGCTGGATTCAAAATTTTTGTGCTAGAAAAAAAAATTAAACGACACAGATGCAATTTACTACAAAAGAAAAAACTTGTATTTTTAAATTTTTTGAAGCTTCAAAATTGTGTATGTAAAGCTTTTCAAGCTGAATTTGATAGACGGGTTGTCCATTTGTTTGTATTAATACGGTTTTTGGTTTTTTATAGCCGATTATGACACTGCAATATAGTTGTAATGCATATCATGGGATTATTACTTACTAACCTTTTCCATATATTTGCCTGGCAGAAAATAACCTAGATTTGTATTGTGTTATGGTAACCACGTTTAAAACGCTTAAGCCTATAATCATGCTTGTTATAAAAGAATATCGACTTTGACCCAAAAAACTTTTTTTTTTTTTGGCTTTAAGCTTTCAGGATTCACTCTGCACTTGTTGTCTCACAACAGGCAAGCAGGCCATCTAAGTAGCCCATGAAATAAAACTAGACCTTTCAAGTAAAGGTTTCATGACAAGAGCCTCTTATATTGCCGCATTAAGCATATTTTTACATGTGAATTTGTCTCAACTCTAAACCCATTTTGGCACTTGCTCTCTAAATAATAAGCCTCTCGAGCACCCCTAAATTCTTATGTAAACTGGCTGGTATAAATCGTTCATAGAGTTTGTATATAATCATAATTTGTGGGCTAAAAACATGATGTTGTGGTTTAGCCCAGACAAGCTTGGCGGCAGACTCTTAGCATTAGCCCCTCTTAGACTTGACTTTTCTTGTCTAAGAAGATATATGGCATGATTCATAATACTTAGACTTTAAGCTTTAAATAAAGATTAGTCAGTACAGTGTTTAATTTAATAATCATGACTAATTATTTAGTCACAATTTTTTTTTTTTTAAAATCCTGATTTCCACTTTGGGTCTGTAGCACATGAGGCGCTCAGGCACCTCCTGGCAATTATACTGCCCTTTCACCAGCCAACTCCAACCAATGTCATGTGTGTTCACCATTGTCCACTGTGTCCCATTTTTCACCCTCCTTCCGTCTTCCTTCTTCTTTCCCCAACCAAGTTAAACCAAACACCTCCACACCATGAGCACACTCAAACCTTCCTCGTCTTCCAGCGACGCAGAAGACCTGTCGCTTCAGCTAATTGACGAATCTAAAACATATAACCCCCAGATTTTTAGCTATTTTAAGGATGTCAACATCGAGAAATGCGGCTTGAACTACCATATTGTTTCCGTCTTTGGATCACAATCAACAGGCAAATCCACTCTTCTTAATGCTCTCTTCGGCACCCGCTTTGATGTTATGAACGAAATTCAGCGCCGCCAGACCACCAAAGGTATTTGGATGGCTCTTGCTAAATCTGCGTCACCACAATTGCTCAAGTCTTCGCTGGCTGGCGATGCTTCCGTCTCTTCCGCTTCCGCGTCTACGCCCAACATTCTCGTTTTGGATGTCGAGGGTACAGACGGAAGAGAGCGTGGCGAAGATCAAGACTTTGAGCGTAAGTCTGCTTTATTTGCGTTGGCCACGTCTGAGGTTCTTATTGTCAACATGTGGGAAAGCCAGGTGGGTCTCTACCAGGGGGCCAACATGGGCTTGCTCAAGACAGTGTTTGAGGTCAACCTGGCTCTCTTCCAGGCTGCTTCTACTAAACCCAATCGTTCACGCATTTTATTTGTTATAAGAGATCACATTGGTACTACGCCTTTGGCTAATCTCCAAGCCACTGTCGTTGCTGATCTCAAGCGCATCTGGGAGTCCCTTTCTAAACCCCCTCCCGCTGCTAACACCAGCCTGGACGACTTTTTTGATCTCCAGTTTTATGCCCTTCCTCATAAGATTCTCATGCCTGAACAATTTTCGGCCAGCACTGCCCAGCTTTCTCAATACTTTACCGATTCCTCGTCGTCCTCATATGTCTTCAAGCCGGAGTACCATCGCGGTGTCCCCATTGATGGCTGGCCTATATACTCCGAAAAGATTTGGGAGCAGATAGAGGATAACAAAGACCTGGATTTACCTACCCAGCAGATCTTGGTTGCGCGTTTCCGATGTGAGGAAATTGCTGCACAGGCGTGGGTGACGTTTGAAACTGGCCTGGCTGAGGCTCAAAAGGATACCAACAGCGGCCTCGGTGGTCCCAAGGTGGTTGAGGGCTTTGGCCGCATAATTGAATCTATTAGAAGCGGAACGCTGGACATTTTTGATTCGCTGGCCTCCCGCTACGAGAAGAGCGTATACATATCTAAGCGCGCTGATCTGCTTAATAAGGTTGACACCAGACTGACCAACCTTTACAAAGCCCAGTTGCTGGCTCTGCACAAGAAGGCTGTCGCTATCTTTAACAACGCTGTTTTAGAGTCTACCAAGGAGGAATCCAAATCAACTCCTTTTATTGACGTTGTGCGCAAGGCCCGTTCAGATGCTTTAGAATTTTTTGTCTCCAGTGCCACCGAAGCCAGCGTTGATCCTCATATATTCGTTCACACCGATGAGCTCTCTAATCTCGAGGCAGAGCTCGATGATGCTGAGACCAAGGCTAAGCGTCAAGAAATCAAGAAGATTTCGATTAAGATTTTGAAGAAAATCAAGAGCACTTTATTCAACGATCTTGAGGGTTACTTCCAATCCCCTGAAGAAGACACATGGGACAAGATTCTCACTTTTTTCAACAACACTATTCAGTTTGCTGTATCTAGTGCCACTAAGCTTCCTACCGACAAGAACGGTTTAGTGGATGGTAGCCAAGCTCCCGACTTTGGCGTTGGAGCTTCTCCAGAAGAAAATGAGCAAAGCATTTTCAGAATTAGAAGTGAGGCTTGGATTGCATTAGATACTCGGCTGAAGGAGATTACTAAAGAGGATAACATCCTTTTGAGATTGAGAGAGAATTTTGAAGATTTGTTCAGATATGATGACAACGGCGTGCCTCTTGTGTGGAAGGCTGGTGACGACATTGAGGCGCCTTATCTCAAAGCTCGGGAACAAGCCTTGAAAATTCTTCCTATTTATTCAAACGCTGTGACAAAATCTGGTCAGCCCATTATTCCTGATGTTGATCTTGAGAAGTACTATGCAGAGAATATTGAGGATAGCGGCGATTTTGTTGTCGAGAACTCGACGTTTTCGACTCGCCTGTCTGTGAATAGCCAGCAGGAGATTACCAAAAAGTTCAAGAAGCAGGCCGACGCTGCATACGTCGAAGCCAAGCGCTCTACCACGCAAGTGTTTTCACGCATTCCTGCGTGGTTCTACGTGATTTTGCTTGTACTGGGTTGGAACGAGCTGATGGCTGTCTTGCGTAACCCGTTGTTGTTTTTATTTGTACTTCTTGTCGGTGCCGGATCGTATATGGCGCATACTCTTAATCTGTGGGGCCCAATTTTGAGCGTCACTGGCGCCATGGCGGAGCGCACCACGGAAATCTCCAAACAGAAACTTCGTGAGTTTCTGGAGGTACCTGAACAGCAGCAAATGCCTGCCGCTGGCCGCAGGGGTGGCCGGTCTGTCGCAGCGCAACTCGTGGAGGAAATTGAGCTGGATGATCTAAAGCACAAGGAGTAAAAGCATATCCCTTACTACAAAACCTCTATAATGCTGATAGCTATTGAATACATTCTATTACTAGTTTTTTCTGTAGCAGCTTATTGCATGCTTTGGCAGATAGAGGAGATACAATCAGACCCCGCTGTTAAGTTGGGACGATTATGTCTTTTGGGTCTAACGGGACGTCAAGGCGTTCGGCTCTTTTTTTTTTTTTTTTTTTTTTGGATTTTACCGACTGACATTTCTCC
>JAKUCA010000397.1:0-15395 GCA_030567025.1 Geotrichum europaeum
GATAGTAAAAAGGAGGGTGAAGAAGCCCAAAAAAAAAAAAAAAAAACAATTGGCGCCGCTCTGGGCTTTTTTTTTGCTACTTCTCTTTCTCCAACCCACAAAAAAAAAAGATAACCAGGACCCTCTTTTGCCGCGCCATGCCCAACAATTACTACGACATTGACGATATCGTTACCGACGGCCAGGTGCGTAAAATCATTTTTTTTGACGGGGGGGGGGTTTTTTTTTGAACTAACCGTCTACTATCAGAAAATCCCCAGCACTTTTCAGCTTTCGGTCCCCAATTTGGGCTACCTCCAGGGCAATATTGGCCAAGAAGTATGTTTCGACGCGTCAAAATCATGAGAATAAATTTTACTAATGTGCCTGATTTATTATTTTTTTATTATTTTATTTTAGGTAAGAGCCAACTCCAAGGCAGATCTGCCGCTATGGCTGGCAAGCTCTCTCGCTACACAGTACGTGCATCATAATCATCATACACTTTTTTATTTTTTTGCGACGCGTCTAACAAATAAATCCACAGAGATATCCCCGGAATACCAGACACTGCATTTATTGAGATTAGTTCACCCCAGGAGTTTTCACCAAAAGTACTAAACGCTTTAAAGACCGACCCATTAAACGTTGATGTGCGCCTGCTCTCAAGCGTATACTTTAAGCTGGCCGAACGGTGGCTCTCGCTGCTTGATGATCCTGAGCTGCTAAAGATCCTAGTCGAAGTAAGTATACCTACAGAGCCTCAGTATTATCAATTTCTAGCTGCTGACGTGCGTTTAGACTGTGAAAAGGCGATCAATGGAGATAGCGGACATGTCCAACAACCCGCGCGGCGCACAAGAAAACTCTGAATTCATCTTCAAACTTGACGAGACCGAGATGAAACGTAAGTGATGCAGATTTTTTCAATCAAGCAATATTTCTCTATTATCAGCCACTAACAAAAAGGATCTTCCTTCTCACAGTGTATAAAATGACCCAAGAAGCCGTAAAGGACATGAAGAACTGGTCTGTCGGCAAATGAGACACGTTCGGCGCGCGTGTTATGTAAGCCATGCGAAACCTCCCAGCGCAAAATTTTTTTTTTTTTTTTTAACGAGAAAACCCATCAGTGACCTCCATCACTATTATTTATATTATCACTATCATACTCCTAATAAATCCCTACATTTTTTTTTTCCACATCACAGCCATGGCTAAGGACAAATCTAAGAGCAAAGCGACCGATACGCGGCTGCACATTGGTTCAATCTCAGCGCAACTGGCCGCCGAAGTGGCCAGTCTTGAGGCGCGGCTTGCCAAGTTTGGTGAAATCACCAAGCCGTTAGAGCTACACCAAAAGCCCACAGCCAAGGATTTTTTTGCCTATGTGACAGTGCGCGTGACTGCCGAGGCACTGGGCTCACTAAAGAAAGCGCTTAATGGCGTTAAGTTTAAGGGTTCTGTGCTCAGCGTTGCGCCCGCGCGGCCGGACTGGCGCGAGCGCTGGGCCGAGGATCACAAGCGGCAGGCGGGCCCGGCGCCGCTGACGCCGGAGCAGGCGAAGCGGCTGTACGAACCGGCCAAACGCGAGATTGACGTGATACCGGGCCGCATGCGCACGGCGCCACGGTGTTACCGCGGCGACAAGCGCATGACCGTGCGGATCCTGTTTGGAGACCGCGTTAAAAAGATTGCCTATTTGCCCAAAAAGAAACTGTGGGGTATGATGAAGGGCCGTGAGCTACAGCATCTGGTTTCCGGCTATTCACATGGTAAATGGACTGATGGTAATGGTGATGTGGTTGAAGTCGTTGACTTCTCGGTCAAACCCTTTGGCGTAAAGAAAGCGAGTACTGACGGTAAAGGTATTCCATTACCGGCTGCTGCGGGCGGCGCTGTTGCTGTGGCAGCACAGGGACAGGGAGATGACGAAGATGAGGATGACGAGCTGAAAGAAGAAAGAGAGCGGAATCTGAATATTCTACAGGGCATGTTTGACGGTGCTGACGACGGCGATCTGCCTCGGCCCATGAAGCTTAGCGATGATGAAGAGGACGAGGGCAAGGCGCGTGATAGCGACAGCGATGAGGATGATATGGACTGGGATAACCTTACCAAGAAACAGACCAAGATCATCGCCGACGCAGACTTTGCGGACCCAGAACCAGCCGCCAGCTACAACAATAACAACAACTACAACAATAAGACGTCTACTGCTGTGCAGGCAGAACCCGAGCAGGAAAAAGAAGAAGATGCTGGGGTCAATTCCACAACCAAGCTACGGTCACTTTTCAACCCCACTGAGGATAGTGGCACCTTTTCTCTTTTTGGCAGCGGCTTTGGTGCTGGTGATGAGGATGACATCCAAGAAGAAGTTGTCATGCACGATCCTATTGAGACGCCTGCAGTGGTGATTGAGGTGCCTAAGCCCAAAGCCAAATCTCACACCGATGCTGCAAATGATTCGGTCACAGGAGTCCCGATTTATGCTCAGGCAACCCGGGGACTTTTCTTCCCGCATTTCGACTCACCTTATCTCAACTCGCAGTCACAGTTGGCGTCTTTGACAAAACATACGCTTGATAATGAAGAATGGCATAAAAAATTCTACGAAATGCGGGGTGAGTGGAATCGTACTTTCCGACGTCGTCGCCGTGATGTGGTCAAGCAAATTCATAGAAGTAACAAGGCTAAACGGCGCACAGTTGCAATTTAACTTCTGGCGGGTTTTTTTCCTTGTTTTTGTTTTCATAAAGATTTCATTATTAAATATTCGTCTAATTTTTTTTTTTTTTTTACTCGTAACCCGAGCAACATGCCCGGGACCAGCCTATTGCCTGCAGGTAGAAAAAATTAGAATAGGCAAGAAGTAAATTACCGGATCACGACTTTTGGCTTTGCGCTGCTGGAGAGCGAGCCGACGCGTTGTACACCGTAGAGCATGTAGCTATTCATATCGTGTGGGCGGTAGAGCTTGGCTTCTGAAAAGAGGACATTTGGTTCCAACAACTTGGCCTCGGCCACCGCGTCTTCAATAGCCTTTTTCAGCGACATGCACATGACATGGTCAAAGGGAGTCACGACGATGGGTTGATCAATGGAGACGTCCTTGCAGTGCGAAAAGTTGGCCTTGATGACCACAAAATACTCAATCTTATATGTCTGCGTTGTGGTGGTGAATCCATTACACGCATCGAGCGGCAGACTCTGGTCCTGCTGCGGCACCACGCCGTCGCGATTGCGGATCTCGGAGCTGGGGAAATCAATAACAATCTTGTGTAATTTGCCCGCAACCTCGGCCAGGCGTACATCCTGCGCCAGGACGTGTTTTTCAAACTTGCGTTTTTTTTCAACGGGTTGTTCACCTTCAAGGGTAAATGTAATGAGTTCAACAATCTGTACTGACAGTTTTTGAATCTTGACTTTGCGTGAACGCGCGGGCCAGTCCGGGTTAGGCTTGATGCGGACGTGGCCAGTAATGGTGTCGCCGGGGCCAAAGGAGGTTTGGTTGAGAAGATAATCTAAATCAACAATGTGGTCTGGTGAGACAATCTTGCCCTCGCGTGGCGTCGAGTACTTGCGAAAGAGAGAGAGCTTGTCGTAGCGCTTAATGCGCACAGGGAAGTATTCAAACACGGGTTTTTGTGATCGAGCCAGCGTCACCGATACATAGAGGCGATATGTCGTTTCAACGGCCCCCTTGGCCAAAGAGATACTGCCAGGCTGACTTTTGGGCAACAGTAGGCGAAAAGGCAAATCCATGCCCATGAATTCCTCGGCTTTCTTGCCCGGCGGCGCCTGGTAAAGATGCTGGTCATCACCAACTTTGTACGATTGCTCGCGCCGGCTGCTGTTGATGCTTGTTGAGTGGACGGCATCAATTCTGTAAAGAGCAATAGTGACGCTCGAGATGTTCATAACGTTCAAGTTATAAGTCCGCACTTCGACTTTACCTTCTAGCCTGGGCTGAACATGGGATCGTTAGTAATGGTGGGGTCAATTGGAAAGCACTGTTCGCTGACTGGAAAGGGTTGGAGGGGTAACTTACGCAAGTAGCAGGAATGCCTGGGAAGCCTCTGACCATGTCCTGGTTTGGGAGGCCCTTGACCTTAATTTTCACTGGCAGCGTCATTGCGATCTGATAATTTGTAATGTGTGTGGCTGATATGGATTCCAAACAAAAAAAAAAGAAGAAAAACAAAAGACGTGATGTTGACGCAAGGCTAAAAGATTATTATTGACAGTGTTTACTTGGGAGGATTGTTGAGTCCTGTGGACAAAATCTGGGAGTGGTTGGTCTCGGCTCTTTCGGGCGACAGCAGCTACTTCTGATTAAACAAGAAGGCCTGCATTGTTAATCATTAAACGACTATTAGAGCCTTAAAGGATAGCTTCATCAGACAGTCAGGTAGTCTGCGGGTCGTCTCTTAATTACCTTGCGTGCGCGGCCGCTGATTCAAAATATGGAAAACACATAAGACTTAGTTCTGTCTTCTGGCATTGTTTAAAGCCTGGTTTGAGATCACACGTAAGTAACTCATCTTGAACGAACCTTTGCTGAAAGCGCCAAACTTGACAAAAAGCATTTTGAGTGCTCATACCAAGCCGCTACAGCTAACAGAGGTCTTGAATTCTTTTTTAAAGGCTGGTTCTGAAACTTTTGGTCCAAAAACGCCGCATAGGTTCGGCCAGCAGTTGGTTTAGGCAAATCAGGTCCAGTAAGCCATGCTGCAGACTATTGAACAGACCGCAGCCTAGCAATAAATCGAAAGAGCCGAGAATCAAAAAATAAAAAATGCTAGACAACAACCTTGTCTTGTCTGGCTAGGGCTGCGAATCCCATTTGGTGCCTGCCCAGCAACAGTCTAAATCTGTACAGCTAGTATGCTATCCATGGGGACTTGCCATGAACTGATTTCCTCGTACCTCCAAACAATCGATCTCAAATGCGATAGGTCAACCTCGTAAGCTCGGTGGGCACTCGACCAAGCACAACGCGGTCGGCAGTGGAGCCAGATCAAAAATTGTTCCAGCTGCTCTCGGTGGATCACCAGCAGTACCAAATAAGCAAGATGATGGGCACTGTATTATAGCGGCGGCTTGTCATGATTCTGATACCGCTGCTCATGCATTGTGCCTACTCTAACGATGATTTAGGAGGCGGTATAAATAATAGATCCCAATTGGAAGACTTTTGAGTTGGCCTTTGACTTCAGAAACATCGCTTCTGCGGTTTCCTTTTCACAGCATTGACCCGCTCAACGTGCATCCCCTAAAATTTCTTGTTTAGGAAATTAGTAAACACATCCTTCTCCAATGACTTATTGTAACAGCGCCGTGATCCCCGATGCCTCGAAACATGTCCAAGTGGTCGGCTGCCCCGAACTCTAGCTTTCAAGTGGATCTACAATAATTAAGCAAGGAGATCTACCGTATTTGATGCTTATACCCAACAATCCGACAATGGCCGCTTCGCCGCCCCACAGTCATAGTAGCCGGGCTAAGTCTCAACCGCAACGCTTGTTTAAAATATGCAGAACCAGTAGGTACTTGTAGCCAGCCTGTTCCTGTAAAGGAGGAGAAAAAACTCAAAAATTCAAGTTCTGTTTTTTGTTAAGGATCAGAAACAGTCATGTACTGTAGTCAGCGGTCTTTCAGGTTTTCAGTGGCAACTAAGTATGTGTTTTGCCTGGGTGGATTTAGTCTGTGGATGTAAACAGAATGTAACTGCCCACTAGTGCCTGTTTGAGCTGGTTGACCAGGTCAGCCTGTGAATTCAAAACAATGACCTCTCAACAATGTTAAATGTATATATATTTCAGGTTAAGTCCTCTTCCGCAAAGCAAAAGGTGTCGATTACACAGGGCTGACATGTTCAAAGAGACCGTCTACATACAAGATAGCAGCAATATGTACTCGGCAAGGTCGACCACCAGTGAGACTTTAACCATGAAAATTCCCGAATGGTATCAAACCAGCTCAAATCCGGCTTCTAGACCTAACATTCGGCGCAACTTCAATCTGAAAAAAACGGTCTACAATATTCCCGTAGATGAGCCAGCATCGGTACTGACTTCATCGCTAAGCACTCTCGACACCGGGAACCTCGCCAATGAAGTCACAGTTCTTGCCCCAGGCGGTGGCTCGGGCATGGGCTGCCCACAGGAGACATTCCGTCAATCGGAACAGTTATGCATGAGTTATAATGAGGACGATGCCGAATCAATTGAGTCAATCCTTAGCCAGGTAATGCTTAAACCAACCCTGTCACTGGCCAAAAGCTTTGACCTTAACTCGCGTGGAGTGCCGCTTCCGCCTGTGCCTATACAGAATGTCGATAGGCAGGTTTTCTTTGGCCATGCAGAGTCGTTCACGCATCCGTCCGGGTCCTCGCCCTCAATGTATAGCGAGCAATCATTCCGCACATCTACTTCGTCTTCATCCTACGTGAGTACGGACATGACACGACACAGCACGAATGCATCCCTGTCGTCGTTCTCCTCAGTGTCGACTGGCATGCACTCACCACTAGTTGGCAAGACGCAGGCTCTTCCGCCGCTGTCACCGTCGGGGTTTGCGCCCGTTGAGATGGTGTCCAGCTGCAACCATAATTTTGCTGTTATGGACGCCGAAACGCTGTTATTTTCCCTTAGTGCCAGCAGCATCAACCCGTATAACGACGCTGCCAACATTGCCCGAATAGCGGATAAGAGCTTTCCACGCTACGACCTGCATATGACCGAACTGACGCCCACATCGCCCTTTTTGGACGCGCCATCGTTGCCAACTGACCATTTCTCTCTCCTACCAGATTGTTGCTCTTCTTCGTTAGAACCGCCGCTGCCGTCCACGTCTGTCTCATCGCCGCCCATGGTACGTAAATAAAAAATACCCTCGCTTGTTTTTCCTTTATGCCCTTCCCCCCTGAAGGCTTTGGCTCTATTACCAGCCATCACGTGAACGTGTTTGTTTACATTTTGCCTGATACAAACTGTCACCAATATCGGGGTGTCTGCCCGACGCGTCGACTTTTCTTACTGACAGCTAACGTGCTTATTTTCTTTCAATTCATTCATTTATTTATTTAATTTTTTTTTGTTATATAGTACTCTAGAACTACCCGATCACTACCAGCTATCCAGGAATCCAGCCGGGACAACAGCAGAAGTAGTAGTCCCCGAACGCTTCCGAAGCGCCCGCTCCCCGTGCCACCCTCTCCCGACCTTGACTCTGCAAGTAATGACACCATGCCTCCTCGCCCACCGTCCGTAAGATCGCTGCCAGTCACGCCGCAATCACCGCAACCCCCACAGCATCAGTATCAGCAGCAGCGCGCAGCGCGATCACCACAACCGCCGCAGCATCAGTATCAGCCCCAATCATCTCAACCACAGTCGCGACAGCAGCGGCAGTTACCAGTCAGTCCCTATCAAGGTGTCCCTAGCAGTCCCTACCAGAGCTCGCCCAGCAGCTTCCCGCGCCGCCGCGAGCTACCCACGCCCAAGCCTACCACGCATCAGCAGCAACCGTACCAGCAACCACCGCCTACTCGGCGCTCACAGCCTCTGCCAAGTCCCACCCTGCGGCAACTTCAGCCTGAGCAGTCTATTCATTCATGTGCCGTATGCCGCCAGCGTATCCAAAGCGACGAGCGCGTTGTCCAGACCAACGGTGTACACCTGCATATTGACTGCTTCCGGTGCTGGCATTGCCGCATGCAACTTGAGCATTCACAATTCTACTTTGTCCCCGAGACGCAACGTCTTTATTGCCACCTTGACTACCACGAGCTCTTCTCCGCGCGGTGCCACTATTGTAAAACGCCAATTGAGGGCAGCGCTGTCTTTGCTCTGGGCCATCACTGGCATGCGGGTCATTTCTTCTGTGCGCAGTGCAGTACCCCCTTTAAGGAAAATGAAAATTATTGTATTCTTGATAATAACGCCTGGTGCCAGGGCTGTTATAGCAAGAAAACGGCATTAAGCTGCTGGAAATGTGGTCATAAACTGGTTAATGGGGAAGCTTGTATTGAGGCCCTGGGCCGTAACTGGTGTAATACTTGTTTTGCCTGCGAGGTTTGTGAAGAACCGTTTCAATCCAATGAGTTTATCCTGCGGGAAGACGGCGTGCTTGTTTGCCTACCCTGTGAAGCCAAGCGGATTCGTAATGACGTTTGGAAATGATTTTTTTTTTATGCCATAGATACGTAAACCAACCACCATAATGACAATATGTTTTTTTTTTTTTATTTTTTATTTTTTTTATTCGTTTCCAAAGATTGATTAAACTAAAAATGGTAGTATAGTAATAGTAGTATATAAGATTGAGTTTCGTGATTTACTTCGTTACAGAGCCCATTCGGACGCAAGGGCGCGGTCTGACGGCTGCACCAAGGGTGTGTCAATTGAGTCGACGCGGGCCTCGCCACAAAGAACACACGATGCAAGCAGCACCTTGTCAATTTCGGCCGTGACCTGGTCCTTGCTCAGCACCGTCTTGGTCTCATTGCTTGCAGTGCCGTTGCCCATCACACCGCCGCTGTTGCCGGAGGGATTAGTGGGAATAGCAGCAGTCGCGGCGCCTTCCTTCGCAGGAGTCGAGCCTGACTTGCGGATCTCGCGAATCTTGTTGATCGCCTTGTAGTTGGAGGACTTGAGCACCACCTCCAGCAGACAGTCACAGTGGAATGTGTGTAGACAGGGGAAGACATAAAACTTTTTGGTGGCGACGGGGAAGCCGCAGAGGAAACAGTTTTCACCGGGCTCAACCAGTGCGTATCGCTTCTCAAATTTCTTAATTTCGCCCCTGATGTTCTCGGCCATCTCGACTGATTCGTCCATCTCCTTGTTGAGCTGGCTAATACTTGTACTGTAAACTTCCATCGACGAGATGATTTCATTTTTGAAATCATCAATCACAGTAAATTCGGGGAACAGCGGTAGCAGGTCCTCAATCTTTAGCAACTCACACCGACTAAGAAGATCCGACGAAGACTTGTAGCCATCTTGCTGTTTGACAATGATATGTTTAGCAATTTGCAACCACAGTGACTTGCGCAGCACGGGGTCTTCCACCGGGCGGTCTGCCACAATAAATGCGAGATCGACGCTGTTGTTGCTCAGAGCCAGGCTCACAGCTTCGTCATAAAGATCCATAGATGAATAGATATGAACTGATGCCTGCACTCTGTTATACTTGGTGCACAGGCGCAGGGCAAAATCAGTGTCATAGTATGGATTAGAACTGTGTTCTTCTAGGAAGGACACCAAAGGAGCCTCATCAAGCGCCGTGTTCGATGCATAAAGAGCAATAAGAGTATTGTGAATAATTGGGTCAGTGCTCTTCAGGTGGTTGACACAAAATTTTAGGTATCTAATTGCTTGATTTGACTCGACGCCAGTAGGTCTATATCCCTGCATGTAACTTAGAATCGCGGGGATGAACTTGGCAGGCTCAAGCTCTGTGTTTCTCATCCACGTATCAACGGTGGCCTTGGGAAAATTCACCAGTAAAACAGTAGAATATTTGTAAAACAGTTTTTCATCGTTTTCAACCTGCAGAACCGACAAGGCCTCACTCCATCTCTCAAGTCTGACCCAGTAGTTGAGCACAAAGTGGCGGTCATTAATGGCGCTTGCATAAAACAAAAGCTCTTCGCGTCTGCTGTGGGCTGAAATAATCTCATAAACAATTGACTTTTCAAGATCAGCATTGTTAGCAATCACAAAATCTTGGAATGACTGGACGACGGCTTTTGACTCATCAAAGACTGTCTTTGACCTTTTCTTCTGCAGCGTCGGTGGGATAGTTCCGTTTGGTTCGTCCTTGACAGGTTCTGGCTCTTCAATAGCTGCCGTTGAGTCGTCAAGCGCATTCAACTTCTCCATATATAATTCAACAATCCAACTAACCAGCATGGTGCGCTGTAAATGGGCCGTTTTGCTCAGATTTTTCAGTTTCGTTGTCAGATAAATTTGAAGTGCATCATACTGGTTGGCATCCATGAACGACAGACCAACACTTTCAAAAGCTTTGCTACTAGCGCCAAGCATCTGCGCAGCCTTTTTATAGTTTTTTTCCTCAAGAAGATGCTCACCATAAGCTATGCATGCAGCATCCTTCGAGTAGGTATCTTTTGCCAGCCGCAAGGCCTCCTCGTAGTTTTTGTTTTCCAAATATGTCTTCCAGATTTCTCTATCCTCGTCGTTGACAACAATTTCGTAAATATTCTCAGTTGTATACGCCCAGTATGTCGAATTATGGATATCCGAGCATAGTCCAATTATGCTCTCCTGTGGCTCCAGTTTGATTGTATCTTTGAATACAACCTTATTGTTTAGTCTGTTGATGCCATAGACAGTTGTTCCAGCCAATAGTAGCATATGGTAGTCGGTAAGTATCAGCGATCGCAAACTATCAGCACTGCTGTCTAAATCCGTTGCAAGAAACAAATCGGCCTCTTTGAATAGTTTATCCTTTGCCACGCTTGCATTGTCCGAAGCCGGGACAACACCGTGTAACACACCAACGCCAGTGAGCCAGCCAAATGATGGACTGTAGTTAATTGGCGCTTTCGAGGGCTTTGGTGCAATAGAAATAACTGAATCTAGGGCCGGATCAAACTCCTCAATAACCGGTTCTTCCCGTTCAAAAAACTTGGGGTAAATGGGGATACCATCCGATGCCGTGTTACTAGATGTCTTTCCCTGCCAAAAGTAGGCCTTGCCAGATTTTGTACTAGCAAGCACTTTTTTGACTGACTTGTCCTTGCTAGAGACCACGTTCAGGCCAATAATAGCGTCGCCTGTACTGTTTTTCCACACCTTTCGCACATATCTGTCCTCTCTCTTAAAGTACTCATCTGAAGGCTCTATAAGTGTTTCGTAGATAATACCATCTGCTGTTCCTAGTAGAATCTCGCCAGTAGTTCTCGTAGGTCTGGCTGGATTCCAAGCCACACTTGTGATATGAAGACCTTTTAATCGGCTCAATTGCTTTGCTTTTGTTGACTGGTAATTGAGACAGTAATTTTCACCCATCGAAGTCGAAATAAGTAGATGCGAGCCAGTTGGATCGAGGAAAGTCTTTTGGATTTGGCCGATTTCTGATGACTTTTTGGGCATATCAATATCTAAACTGAATTTTAGCAAATAAATAAAGATAATAACAACCTCAATTCACTCACCATCAATATCCTGAGGATGCTCGAGGTCAATTCGAATGATTCTTCCCGTTTTGAGAGCCATGCAAAGTATATTGTTGGCCACTACCAAACTGAGAATGTTGTTAACGCTGAACTGGAGTTGAACCTTCTCAAGGGAGAAGATAGGCGACAGCTTGCCATTGACGTCATTGTAGGTAAGCCCAGTCGTAGCAAATCCATTGCTTGAGCCAATGAAAAAGGAGTTATTGTCGACGTCCACAGACATTGCGGTTAAAAAAAAAAAAGGAGTGTCTCAAGAGAGTGTTGCGGACAGTTTGGACGGGTTGAAAAGGAAGGGAAAGACCAGGTCGTCACCAAAAAAGTCCCTGAAGATGGTTTGTGCATAACCGTCACAACGTTTGGATGATTTGCGCCTTCTCCCAACTGCCAAACATTTTTTGTCAGAACTTCCCTCAAGACCTTCACCAGCGACGACGACGACGGCATTTGCCTTAACCATTGAATACTTTTCCTTTTGCATATACAGAATGTCTACTGTCGGAGTTCCTATTAAACTGCTGAACGAGGCGCAGGTAGGTAGTTGTGTTCCGCTAAGGTGTATATGTTGTTTCTGGACTAACTTTAGTTTTTTTTTCAGGGCCATGTGGTGACACTTGAGCTGTCCTCGGGACAGACATATAGAGGAAAGCTTCTGGAAGGTGAGTATTCAAGAGACGTTGGTGGTGGTAGTGCAATTCTAACTGTTGTAGCTGAGGATAACATGAACGTCCAGCTGAGAGACGTGACAGTGACTGCTCGTGATGGCAAGGTGACGCATCTTGAGCAGGTGTACGTGAGAGGCTCCCACGTTAAGTTATTCATTATTCCGGACATGCTAAGGTGAGTTGCTTTGACTGCTGTTCTGCTTCAATTGGCTTTCCTGCAATTGGTTTGGCGGTTTGCTGGCGCTGATTTTGTTGCTGCTACTACATTTGCTAACTCTTCTTCAGGCACGCACCCATGTTCAGACCAAAGACGCTGGCCAAGATTAGGGGAGGCAACGCGCCGAGAGGTAGAGGTGGATTTCGGGGCCGCGGGGGACAACGAGGAGGTCGTTTCTAGAATGCGCCCGCGATGTTATGTTCATGTTTAATTTATTTGTCTATTTATCTCACGGTTTTACATTAATACATTCATCACCAGACTGTATCAATAATACAATTTGACCAGTAAAAATATTTGTATACTTGGCGATGCGGTGAGATCTGGGGTCCCGGTTGTATTTTTTGCCAATTCAGCCCTTCAAAACCTGTTTGCGCGACAAGTCCCAGATTGTTTGCACTTTGTCAAGTATAAAATTGTCACAAAATCTCCCAACTTTTTTCTTTCTTCCAACTTTCCCTCTAAACCCATCTCTAAAATACTCAGCTTACCTTCCACACCTACATAGTGAGACCAGAACGTTTACGTCTTTTTTTCTGGCCGTCATTTGTTATTTTCTCTACTGGACATCTTATTTTTAACGCGTCTGTTACTCTTGAAGCACGTTTTCCCTTACGCGACTTCTCTGATACGTTTATTTTCCCTTCATTGCCTCGCGTCGATTCAAGTTCCACTCTCAAGCCTTGGATCCCTGTTATGACAGTGCTGAACACGCTCTCCTATTTACTGACGCAGAACTATACGAGATATCATACCCACCGCATCTAACTTACTTAATCCAACTCCCTTCTCCTCCCCCTTTCTAAGAATACACCATAACCCCACCTATGGATCAATTTGAACCTACTGCATTGAGGTTCCCATCCTCTACGCTTTTCCCCGTCATCATCACCGCCCTGCTGGTTGATGAAGCCTCTGCTGTGGATAAGCATACGCCCATCCTGCGCTACAAGTACTGGAACATGGTCGATGTGCCAGTCAACGAGGCGAATGGTGAGCTACCGAAAAAAGTTGAAGAAGAATTTTTTGGCACATTTGAGAGCCCGATCAAAGGCGAGCTCAAAGAGTGGAACGTCACTATTGGTAGCGAAATTTCGGACCCCAACTTTGTTTTTGCGCGGATCCTTGAACCATGCACCCATTCCGTTCAGTACGCGGGGCTATGTGCCCTCTGTGGCGCCAAAGTTGATGAGCTAGATTACACGGAATTCAGTAACCAGGACCGTGCCCCAATTGCCATGTCTCATGACTCGACCGGTCTGAAAGTCTCGTTTGATGAGGCTCAAAGGATGGAAAAGTCATCCTCGTCGCAGTTGCTGAAGAACCGGAAACTCATTCTTGTCGTCGACTTGGATCAGACCGTAATCCACGCAGCCGTTGACACTACTATTGAGAAATGGCAATCTGACCCCACTAACCCAAACTACGAAGCTGTTAAGGACGTCCAATCATTTGTCTTACTTGAGGAAGGCTACGGTCCTGGCAAGGTGCCTTTCCAAACGCATACCCGGTACTATGTCAAGCTGAGACCGGGACTCAAAGAGTTTTTTGAGCAAATCTATAACCTTTACGAAATGCATGTTTATACCATGGCAACGCGTGCTTATGCTGTCGCCATCGCCAAGATCATTGACCCGGAAGGCAAATATTTTGGTGACCGGATTCTGTCGCGTGATGAGAGCGGCAGCATGGCGCAAAAGTCACTGAAGCGCTTATTTCCTGTCTCGACCGCCATGGTTGCCATTATCGACGACAGAGGCGACGTCTGGAAATGGAGCCCGAATCTCATCAAAGTCGTCCCCTACAGCTTTTTTGTCGGAATTGGCGATATCAATTCAAGTTTCCTGCCGCAGCAGAATCTTACCCCGCCTCCAGACAGTGTCTCTGTGGAAGCAGTTCTCAAAGACGATGCAAAGGTGGAAGAGTTGCCGGTCGATGCTGACGGAAAAGTTGAGGAGCCGAAGGACGACATCGAAAACCAGCCTGCCCATATTGAATATGAAGCTGCTGAAGAGGAGGGCGTTGATAGTGAAGAGCTACTTGCCATTCAATCGTTTGAACGATCTCAGCTGATTGAGTCGCAAAAGCAAGAGAGCCCACTAGCTAAGCAACAAGAGTTGATTGACCTGGAAGATGAGAAGGAGGAACAAAAAGAGCACATTTCGGAAGAAGAAGAAACGCCTGTATCCAACGGCACAAGTGAATCCAACGGCACATTGGAGCCAAGACACTACCATAGAAAATTGTTGCATGATGATGACTCTGAGCTTCTCAATTTAAATCGTGCATTGACAAGCGTGCACGACGAATACTACAAGGAATACGACAAACTCGTCTCGAAAAAGGCTGTTGATACGCTGACGGAACAAGATCTGCCAGATATTGGTTTGATTATGCCACGAATTAAGCGTCGTGTTTTCCACGACTGCGTGATTCTCTTTTCAGGCGTACTGCCATTAGGTGTCGAGCTTGACCAGGCCGATATTGTGCAGTGGGTTCGCAGTTTTGGTGCCATTGTTGTGGCTGAGCTTATTGACACCGTGACACATGTTATTGCCGTCAAGAACGGAACCGCCAAAGTACGCCGCGCGTTTGAGCGCCCGGACGTCAAAGTTGTGCATCTGAAATGGTTGTACGATTGCATTGCTAACTGGCACCGCGTTCCCGAGGAGAACTTTTATCTCGAACGACCCGAGGGAAGTGACATGCCTATCCCGGAAGATGAACGCGCCAAGAAGGCCGCGGTGAACGATGACAACTTGGAAGATATTGACACAGACTCGTTTGTTCTATCTCTGAACGACGGCAAAATCGACTGGAATGAGATTAACAAAGAGCTGGACGAATTTATGAACTCGTCTGATGAGGAGGAGGACTCTAATGAGGATGAAGACAGTAACGATGACAACGACAGCGATGATGATGACGATGAGGATGATGATGATGACGACGAGAATGATGAAGAAGAAGATGACGAGGATGAGGACGAAGAAGAGGAAGAGCAGCAAACCGCATCGCGGGCGGGGAAGACTCTTGCTGGTAAGACTATCTCGGCCAAGCGCCCACCTGATGAGGAGGATGGCTCGAAAAAACGCACTTTTTCTGATGACGACGGCGATGAATTGTCCAAAAAAAGCAAGCTGATACACAACCCTGAACCAAACGGCAATGCTGACAACGACAGCAACGATGATGATGATGACGATGATGATGAGTTTGCAGCTGAGCTAGAAAAGGATTTGTTATAAGCTGCCTTTTTTTTTTGTCAGCTTGTGGGACGTCTATGGCCACTGTTAGAAGACTGCGCTTTGCCAGTAAGGATGAGCCG
>JAKUCA010000398.1:0-15383 GCA_030567025.1 Geotrichum europaeum
TTTTTTTTTTTTCTTTTTTTTTTTTTGCTTTGTTCTTTTTGGGTTCCGTCGAATGACAATAGTTTTAGCCCTTGGAGAGATAAGTTTTATTATTTACCAAGGAGGGCGGTGTGGTATCTTGTACCCTAAAAAAAATTTTTTTTTTTTTTTTTTTTTTAACTCAACTTTACAAGTCCCGAAACCCATGAAAAAATAAAAAAAAGTCAATCTCCCCCTTCAAAAAAAAAATAATAACAATCATGATAATCATAATAATAATAATAAAAAAAAAGTGCCATAAAAAGATGAAAAAAAAAAAATGTTGTAGTCCAAATACAAGAAGGCGTTTCGTTACATTGAGAATTGGGCAGACTGGGTATTAGCAGGGCGGCATGCGGGTCCCTGAAAGAAAACAAAGCAAAAATATGCGACAAACAGAAAAAATAACCAAAACAAAACAAAACAAAAAATTCATGAACGGGTTTAAAGAGTCTGCGAGTCGCATTGACTAGCAGAGAAAAGAGGAGTATTTACCATTCGAGAACGGCGGCCCACGCAACGTGTTTTCTTACGGGCGGCATGGGGGCCGCCGGTTGTAGGACGGCCGCCGATTTGTTGCGGCGGTGGCCGCGGCTACCACCACCAGACACACTGTTAATCGACGCTGATGATGTTGATAAGGTCCGGCGCGAGTGTTTTTTGTAACTCGCAACGCGTCGCGCCGTGCTGGCGCTGCTAGCGCTGCCATCAGATTCGCGGCGGACAAGATCTTGCTTAGAATAAAACCCAAGCGTTTCACCACTGCGAGCCGCAACGATACACGGCAGTGGCCGTTTCCCCTGTTGGGACGCTGGCCGTGAGGGTGGCGGTAGCGCGTAGGGATTTTGCGGCGGGTGCGCCTTTAACGACGATTTGTGAGGTATTAGTTCGGTGTGGCGTGGCGAGCAGCGGCGACCGGGCGACTTGGTGAGAAAGTCAATGTTAGTACCGGCGCTGCCAACGCTACTGACGCTGCTGACGCTGCCTCTACTCCGATGCGTCGGGGTAAATGGGTCCAAGGGTTGTACACACCGTTGACGCCTTCGGAAGTAGGTATTGTTGTTGCTACTTGAGTTTGGGCTGCGGTCAAAGTCCTCGTCGTCTGAGTTGTTTGATGGATAAACCAGGTTGCTGCTGTAAACAACCCGGGGCACATCACGTTCAATTGAAAGTCGCTTTTTCGACATTATTGTCTGTGACTTATCATGGCCTGCAAATATTGGGCTGATTCTGCCATTGTTGCTTGGACTGCCGCCATTTATATTGTTTGGCGGTGGTGTGGACTCGCGAAAGTGAAAGGTTGGCTGGATAATACGCTTGCGCGGGGTGTTTGAAAAATCGATACCAAGCGCGCCGTAGCTTTTTTTAGTTTTTTTGGGCGTGCGCGGAAGTGGACGCGGAATATGATTTTGTTCAAGCAACGGTGAGTTGGCAGCTGCGGGGCTGTTGTTTATGCTAGATTCCAGTGATGAAACGTTATCGTTGCAGTTTTTTGAGAAATAAAGCCGGCGATTGAGCGAGTCATTGTGCAGAGAAGCGAGCGCCGAATAGCGTGGTGCGCACTGGTATTCGCCAACGTCGGGAAGGCAGGTGTCTGACGAAACTGATGATACTGTGCTTTGGGAAGACGATGAAGATGAGTGACGCAGCACGCTGTTTATTGAAGAGCTGCTTGAATCAGAGTCATTAAATATAGAAAAGTTGGTGTTACTACCAGGCCCGGCGTCAGGGCCGGGTCTGTCTTCCAGGTCCTCGTCGCTGTTATTGCTAACGGAGTAGTTGTTCATAGTGTAATTCTTGTCGGCCAGGGAGAGCTCACTAAAAGGCGGTAACAGTTGAGTTTTATCATTAACGCCTTTGTTGACGGGCATCCGATGGTGCTTGCGGTACCATTGAGCGGCATCGGGGCGAGCAGCCGTGGTACTCGGGTGCGATGGCGAGTGCTTTGGCCGAGAGAGGGAGTTCATCTGAACTACTCCTGGAGGATTGTAATGAAGGGGTGAAGTCGTAGTAGTAAAAATTCCAGAGATAGGGCTAGACGAGGTATTTAAATGCAACCGTTTTTTGTTAACGAAGGAAACCTAAGGAGAGAAGAATCAAAGTATATATATATATATATTTAATATAATTACATTTAATTTAACTAGAAACTACATACATTTTTCTTTTGTTGTAGATCTTCCCGATTGGGAATGCCCCCGAAGCGACGCCACCAAAAGCGGAAAGCACCGCAAACAAAAAGGCGCAAAAAATACCCAAACCGAAAACTTTTGTGCTAAAAAAAGTTTACCCGTCATGTCCGAGTGTTTCTTCTTTAGGAGCTGAAACGTCCAAAAGCAGCGACAACGACGCGTTCCATCTCACGGAAACCAAGAAAATTAAAAAAAAATAAAAAAAATGAAAAGAACAAAACCAACAGGGAACCAACAGGAAACCGGCAGGAACGATATAAGACTCAGGGGGTAGAACGAGAATGGAGACACATGACTTGGAACAACTACGACAATAATAACTTTAATCGGACTTAGTTATTGAAACCGCGTTGGTAAAGAGCTGGTAGGGCCGAATGTTAACCAGGTCATGAAAGATGAAAATTCGATAAACCCCCCTTTTTACTGATATATCAACTCGTGCAACTGAGCGAGAGAGATAAGCAGAGATATTCTGGGATAGAAAACTCTCTGATCCTTCCTGATCCTATTATTTGATCTTCTTTGATACCGTGATGGGCATTATGATGGACACTGTTAAGACTTTTCAAGCGCAGCAAAGGCGTATGACAGAGCCATGAAATTCGCCAATACGCAATGACCTGATGGACCAATGTTTTTGCCACTCTTGGCTTTGTTCTGGCATCTTATACCACTATCTAGGTAAAAAAAAAAAAAAAAAAAAAATGCTGGTCATTTCCTTAGCCTACTTTACAATATATCTAGACACTCTAGGTATATGTATTGATAAAACCATGGTCAGGATCTAATTTCCATTTATTATTATGCTTTCAAACGGGGGGAAGGGGCGCGCGCGCATATTTAAAATGCGTTTTGGCCTTTTTTTTTCTGCCCTGTCGTTTGACCATCACCAGTGTTACCTGCGAGGCGGCCAATCTGGGAGTATATGAAATAAACCCTTACAGACTGCTCTTATTGTTTTTTTTTCTTTTCTTTTCTGCAGGATAAACAGCGACGGATTGTTGTCTTATGACACGCAGGGCTGAATATTAAATTTCAAAACAAACAAGAGGCCAGTAAAACCAAACAGCAGCCACGTCTTCCGTGATTTCATAGATAGAAAATCTGTTTATTGTCTTAATATCGAGAAGTTACACAACAAAAAATATAAAAATAACAAAAAAAATATAAAAAAGAAGACATAGAGCTCTAAAACCTCTCTCGATTCCATGACTTTTTGTTCTTTTTCAAAACCAGCAGACGCAGGATGTTGAGTTACCGAGCATCACTTTGTAGCTTCTCGTCAAAAACTGGCCCTAGTCTAAGACTTGCGACTTGAGATGTTTTAATTTTGTTAGGGGATGGGTTTCATAGTTACATTCTCAAGCTTGGAAAATGCACTTGATACTTGCATATTACAACAGACTGTAGATCTATCGTCAGGAGGGGTCCCCTCCTGACAAGAACTGCAGTATTTATGAAATGTAGAAAAAACCTTTTTTTTTTTTTTCCAAAAACTTGAAATAACTTGCTTCTAAAAAAAAAAAAATATTCATATCATCATTTGATTAAAATATAAAATGACACAGTAGCCATTTAGTTGAACTACAACAAATCTATAACAATAGTATTACAGTAATAGGTTTAATAGCTTACTGCTTTTTTTTATTCTCCTTTTTTGAGATCTTGATCTCTAGGGGTTGTTTTTAGTATTAATATACACCTTGATGCAAGGATTAGGCTCTTCTACTTTTTACCGCAACCTTCTTTTCTAATGTTTCTGTTCATTATGGTGGCTTATGATCTCAAAAACACTCATCTTATTGACTACTTGGGGGCATTATCCCTAACAACTTTAGATACCTTATTAAGCTTGCGTTAATAAATAAAGATATGACCAGCCTTGACATTTGAAGACTGCTCCGCTGTTATCCGCAAAGGTTGTCAAACTAAAACGAAAACGACTGAGTTAAAAACGTTCCCAAGTACTATGTTTTAAAGCGTTGATTATGTAACAGAAAAAGCATGTAGTTACCTGCAGGATATCAAAAACACTTTTCATTGTGCTTTTTTGAAAATTTCACCTAAGATAGAGAGATTCTCAGGCTTTTCTTCTAGCCTTTTCGCGCCATAATATCCAGTTAACAGCTAAATTACCCATGTCGATAAATATTCCTTTGCCCAACGAATCTACGCCAAATACTTTAACGCTTGATCCACTTACAGAGTGGCGGTTTGAACTTCAGCGCGCAAAAACAACCCTCTCTGTACGTCTCACCCACGGGACTGCCGAGCTATTCGGCACAGAACTGGCCAAAGGCCAGGACTATGAGTTCCGTGGCCCGCGCGCAGCCGCAATTTTTACATGGCACGGTGCAGTGCTAGAATACACTGCTGCTAGCACAAGTACAAGCACTGCGCAGCAACAGAAGCAGATTTTATCTGAGTACGTTGCAGAGGAGACTTCAATGCACGTATGTGCCAACCTTCATTTTGGCCTGGAGGCAATGATAGCGGCACAGCAGCCGCCGCGCGTGATGATTATGGGTCCGCGTGACAGCGGCAAGACGAGTCTGTGCAAACTACTTGCTGCATATGCGAATAAATCCGGCCAACGCTTTCCAGTGTTAGTAAATCTAAATCCGCTTGAAGCTGGATACGCTGCGCCGGGCGCGGTGTCGGCAGCGGTGATGTCGGATATCATTGATATTGAGCAAGGTTGGGGCTCTTCTGCGATCACGGGTCCGGTTCTTCTGCATACGAAGAAGCCTCTTGCATACTGGTTTGGCCTGGAGTCACACGCGACTAACGTCAACTACTACACACATGTCGCTGGCCAACTGGCGCAGGCCATTGATGAGCGTACCGAAGCTGACGAAAAGGTAAGACGGTCAGGAATCATTATTGATACACCACCAGATCTGGGTGGTGATCATATTGAGCGTCTAGTGGACCTGTTTAGCGTCAATGTACTAGTAGTCATTGTAGGTCAGGAACGGCTGTATAGCGATATGGTAAAGCGGTTTAAGGGCCGGAATGGCCTGACCGTGGTCAAAGTACCCAAGTCGGGCGGGTGCGTGGATAGAGAACCTGTATATCGCAGGGCGGTTACGGCTGCGCAAATTAACGAATACTTTTACGGCATGCCCAAGCAAATGTTGGCTCCGTATACTGTTACTGTCGATTATAGCAAAATTGTGATTTATAGAGTTGCGGAGGACATTGAAGGGCCTACCTCTACATCGACTTTACTGTCGGATAGTGAATCAAAAAAGACGGAATTGACCACCCAGGGAAACAGTCAATGGCTTGTCAAGCTTGAGCCCAGTTCGATTGTGCAGAACTGCGTCATGGCCATGCTGAATGCTGAACCTGATACAGATCCGAGTATTTTGGTCAATACCGAAGTTCTTGGCTTTGTGCATGTGGTTGAGGCTGATGATAACAAAAATACAATGAGAGTGCGTATGCCTGTTCATGGACAATTGCCCAGACGTCCATTTGTTATTGGTGATTTCCGTTATCATGAGTAGGACTACTGATATAAAAGAAAAAATACTGAAAATAAGATTTTCAATGTTTTTCAAATACATTAAAATCAATTTCTCAGTGAACTTGCTAAGAATAACAGTACCTGTATATTCAACAACAGGTAGATGAGATGGGTATAATCTTAATCAAGTGCCATCATATCTAGAAGTTATATAACAAATATTAAGATAACAAGACTTATATATATATTTTTCCAAAACATTTTATATTAATAAGAACTATCAAGGTGATTTTCAGAAAGAATCAGAAGTTTTAGCACTCGGCGGCTTCGAGCTTCCTATGAAAAAAATTTTGTGTTGAAAAGAGCTTCAAATATAATATCTAGCAGATCAGCCCTAGACTAATTAGAGATTGATAAAAGTAATAAAACCTCATCAAGTCACTTTGATTTAACAAAACATCAGAAGAGGATATGTGGAAAATAATTTGGTTCTTCTCACTACTTTCACGATGTTATTGCTTGGCTGTTTAATTTTAATAATTTTTTTTTGCCGTTGCCGTTTCCATTTAAATTAATTGGTGTGTCTGAAATCTGATAAAGAGAGAAATAATTCAAGTAATTTAAACTAAAGATTTATTGACATCAAGCTCAGATTCTGTTTACACTGTGTTGAATGAGGTCAAGATTCTTGCCAATTAATTGAATTTTCAAAGGATTATTTATAGCTGATTAAATCAAACAATGCAAAAAACAAAAAACAAAAACAGTTTGTGCCTGTACATCAAAATAGTAGGTACAAAAAAATAATATATATATATAAATAACCTACATTTGTAGGCTTTGAATAAAAGTGTCCAGATTGTATTCCTCTTCGTATTCTTTTTCGTCCCAAAGCTCACCCAGCTCCGCGATGGGATTGGGTTGTTTACCCTTGATCTGGCCAGTTTCGTCAAGTGCATCATTGTCATCGGCTCCACCATTTGCACCACCAGCAACGCCATTAGTAGAGGCAACACCAGTTTCAGGGACGTCGAATAAATCAAGAAGTTGGTCAGTGTCCATGCTACTTAATCCAGAATTCTGTTGGTTGATGACTGTTGAAGCAATATTGAGTTTAAACTTTTGCAGACCCATGATCTTTTCCTCAAGCGTGTTGCGTGTGATCAATCTGTAAACGTTGACAACCTTTTTCTGGCCAATACGATGGGCTCTGTCCATAGCTTGAAGATCGTTCATCGGGTTCCAGTCGTGTTCGACAAAAATGACAGTATCAGCACCAGTAAGATTAAGACCAAGACCACCGACGTGAGTGGTCAGAAGTAACACGTCAATTGAAGGATCACCGTTAAACTTTTGCACAATGTCATGACGATGTCTGACATCAGTGCTACCATCAAGTCTCATGTAGGTGACGCTTGGCATGTACTTCTTCAAAAGATCGTTCTCAACCATATCAAGCATATCCTTAAGCTGGCAAAAAATAAGAGCTCTGTGTTGACTGGTGACACCAGTTGTAAGATCTTGGACTTCTTTGTTAGCGACACTAGTAGTAGAAGTAATGCCAATACCGCAGTCCTTCAAAAGTTCTTGCAAGGCTAGCAGCTTAGGTGCGTGGTGAATGTTTCTAATAGTGTCATTCTTGTGCTGCAATTGCTTCAAAACCAGCTCGTACTGAGGATGTTTGGGATTGAGCACAAGGGCAGGATGGTTGCACAGCTTTCTCATGTATTGCAGAGCCTGAAAGATGTGTTGCTTGCCCTCCTTGCTGCTATTCTCCATATCGCCAGAAATAGAAGGTTTCTGCTTTTTTGCAAAAGTCTCATAGAGCTGCTTCTGAAGGTCACTCAGATCACAGTAGTAATCCTGAATTATTTTTGGTGGCAGATCAGACAAAACGTCCTCCTTTAAACGACGGAGCAAAAATGGCAGAACTTGCTTGTGGAGGGCTTCCAGAGCTAGTGCACCGGCTTCCTGCTCCTTAGAAGAGGATTTACTGTTACGACTAGCAGCAATAGGCTTTGCAAATCTATCATTAAAAACCTTTTCAGTACCAAGAAAGCCAGGCATCAAAAAATCAAAAAGAGACCACAACTCAAGGACGTTGTTTTGAATAGGAGTGCCAGAGAGAATAAGTCTGTGATTGGCCTGCAAAGTTTTCACAGCTTGGGTCAGTTTGGAAGATGCGTTTTTGATGATGTGACCTTCATCTAAAACACAATAGTTCCAGCTTTGTGGCGCAATGAGTCGAATGTCGTTTCTAGTAATATCATAGGAAGTAACCACAACATCATAGTCTTGGAATGTCAAAGACAAATCAAGTCTAAGACTGGGAACACCAACGTAACAGAGAACCTTGAGAAATGGAGCATACGTGTTCAACTCGTGCATCCAATGACCGGTCAACGTAGGAGGACAGACAATCAAACTAGGAAGTTTCCTGGTCTCAGGGCTTCCAGTTTTTGAATGCGCCTCCGCACGCAGGTGATGATCGCTAGCAACAATACAAATAGTCTGTAAAGTTTTACCAAGACCCATATCGTCACATAATATGCCATGGAGGTGATACTTATTCAAAAATGCCAGCCAGTTAACGCCTTCTTGTTGGTAAGATCTCAAACTAGCCTTGATGGCAACAGGTAAGGGGAAGTTTTGGACCTTGCTGACGTCGAGCATCTGCGAAATGAACTCACGCTCTCTATCTCTGCCTTCAAGAAGTTTAGCAGACATGCCTGGTGGATCAGGGATACCAGATTCCAAAGGAACAAGTTTAATGATAGATGCAAAAGTAGTAGTAGCAATTAACCGAATGTCTTTATCAGCATCACTCATACGACCAAGCACAGGAACAATCAAGAAGACAACATATGGTAAAATGTCAGAGCCCATTGTAGCAGTCAAGTGGTAAATACACTCAATTGCACCTTGCCTGATGTACAGGTCAAGCGCATTGGGGACTACTGGAAGAATATTTTCAACCAAAAAAGTAATACCCTCAATCGGCATGACACTGCAAATGGTGGCAAAGCATTTTGCCGCAGAGTATCTAAGAACTGAAAACTTCAGCTTGAGAATCTTCAAAATAAGACCAAAAATTGGAAGAAATTCAGAATGAAGAGACTTGTTTAAGCAAGGCAACAAAGCGCGAATAACTGAAAGGGCATCAATAATTTCTTGGCCAAGAGTAGATTCAGGCTCACAAATGCTGTCAGGAATGCTATTATCAGAAACGTCTGAATTGGGGGATGGTAATGGTGCAAACATGCATTCCTTAAGCTTCGGAAGTTTGTTAAACAGATCGGTACCAAACAAACGAGCCAGATTTTCCAATGCTGTTTTCGCTCCAAGACGTTTGATTCTGGCCGCTTTAACCTCCTTCTGATGTGCAATGATGTCGGCAGGATCAGTCTTGGCTTCTTCCTTTCTGAGGGACAAAATTTTATCCAGAAATTGCTGATTAGGATGGAACTCAGGAACTTCAGATGTATCGACACAAAGGAACGAACAAAGATTTTTGATAACCTTGTCAGAAGCGCCAGTTTTGCCAACCTCCAAAAATAAAGTGACTAGTTTGGCAACCGAGGCAGCCGACCTAAACTGGAGTTGTTGATGTTCTTCAGCTTTGATGCTATCCATAAGACTGCGGATGATGGGATTGAGCTTTTTAGGCAACTCACTGCTAATACTAACGTAGGCGGCTGCGACAGCAGACATGATACCAATATCTCTAGACGACTTGGCCTCCTTGGCCTCAGCTATGGAATGAAGTAAGCTTCTATGGGCATCATCAATAGCCTTAGAGTATGTAATGCGGTAACTGGCAGAGAGTGAGCGCTTGAGCTTTTCAAACAAAACACCAGCAATATTTTCGGCAGTTTCAATAGAAAATGCATCCGGACCAGCTTCAGGTTCGCCTTGCACCACAACGGCAATCTGCGGGATTTTGCTACGAGAAACTTTTGCTGAATCAATAAAAATACTGAACATTGACAAGCATTGAGTTCTCACAGCCTTGACATAGGGAGTGAAATCACGGTACATGGGAGCTGATGTTTCCGCATTAAGGATTTGTGTAAATTTAACTAAAAACTCTTCTTTAAAGGGATCGTGATCAGCAAGATTCTTGATCAGGTCCTTATCTTTGGCAATTGAATTACCATATTCTTCCAGAATAAGACCAGCAACCAGTCTTTGAGTAGAGAAGGAAGAATCAAGGTAGTTTAGCAGAGGTTTGGAAAAAGATGATAACTGCTTGGGGTTCCATAAAGCTAACAATCGGCCAAGACCTTTCGCAGCAGCAATCTTCGTGCGCAAAAAGACAGGAAAGCCAATAAGAGTGACATCACCGGAGAGAATTGGCGAATCAATGTTGACTTCAAATGAAACAGGGATGGCAGGTGGTGCTTCAACAGTCAGTTTTCTTTTGCGTTTGTTGTTGGACTTAGAGGCATTGGACTTTTCGTTGCCATTAGATGATTCAACAATAGTTTGAGAAACAGTTGACATTGGAGCACCGGAAGGCTTGATAAAAATAGAAGTGTCCATCTTGTATGAGTGGCGAGCAGCACCAATAGGAGTCATGAGAAGAGTCATTACAGCAGCAACATTCCGAGTGCCAAACGTATTAGAGAGGTTGAAAGAAGCATTTGGTCCAATAGCATGGTCTAACAAGTTGTTCCACAAATCTAAAGACATATTGAGAACCTGCTCATTTTGTTCAACCAAAAGGTTTTGGAAAACAAGACGCAGGATTTTAGCATCGATCCAATCTTTGGTGCCTTGTCCTTCAATAGCCAAAAACGTCTGTAGTGCTCTTATGACAGCGGTCCTAACATTGGTAATTGAATGTCGCAAGAATGGACAAAGACGGGGAACTAACATAGTGAAAGACTTTGATGGATCTGTTTCAGCGGTAGCCTTAATAATATCAAGAACCTGTGGAAAGGCACAAAGTTTTGCGAGAAGATCCATAACGTTACCAATACTGGCACTCAGATCATCTTTGAGATCACCCAAACAATTCCAGATGACTTCTAAGAGATGAGGAATGGTTTGAGGACGAAGAGAAACAAGTTCAGATGCAATTGGAATAAGGGTAGCAGCACTCATAGCTTGTACATCATCGTCAGACTCTTGCAAACCGAGAAGCACACATGTAATTAACCCATCCAAATAAGTAGTGTCATTGAATAAAATGTCTGTTCGAACAGAAACTAAGTAACGAAGACCTAGCATACCACCGTGACATGCCTCCCAAAGGGGTGATGGGATTCCAAGGTCTTTTTGTAGCACTAGGTTACAAAGAACATTAAAGGTATCTTTAATAACAGGCTCAGGCAGATGCAGTAATAAAGCACCAAGAGTTTGAGCCGCAGACTCTCTAACTGGGGCAACGACCTGATCAGCCACATAATCGCCGAATCTATCAAGAGCAAAAATGCAGCAAAGCCTGCAAGAAAGATCTTCCAACCACTTACGATTTCTCTTGTTATTCTCGTTGGAAGTTTTGCCCACAATCCGACCAGCACCAGAACCATGAACTTTGATGACTTCGCGTAAACCCAACACAGCACCATGGCGGATCTCCCAAGATGGATCAAACAAGTCAACCATCAAAAGTTCACACAAGCCTTCAAATGGCCAAACCTTGTCTGCACCAGCGACTCCTTGCATCTGAATAACGGGTGAAATTTTCGGTGCCTGGTGCTCAACAACAACTTTATCATTGTGTTCCTGAGAGGTGGCTTTCCATTGTGGAGAATCTTCAGGCTCCATCTTAACGGCTGTGGGATTTGACGACGAGTTTCCTGCAAGCCTGGCCGCCGATGAAACAGAGAGATCAACGACTCTGACCTTGTTGTGATTTGCTTTTGCATCATGCTTGGCTTTTCGTCTAGCCATGGCACGCAAACGCGCATTAGATGCAGAAACCGGATCCACAGCTACTGGAGTAGATTCTGGAGTTGATCTTCCAGATTTAGACGAGGGCACCGGAGAAACCGATGATTTTTGTCGCTTTCGCTGGACGGGCGTCCCGGCAGTTGCTAATTTTGGAATGGGCTGCTTGATATCTGCCAGATCGTTGTCATTAAGAATGTCGTCGTCGTCAAGGTACTGGCCAGCCATGCCTAACTTGCTTTTGAGATTTTGTTTCTGGTGCTTAAGACGAGTCATTGGATCCATATCTTGAAGTGGATCGTCATATTCCTTACCAGCAGAACCAACTAGTTTACCACCATACCGTAAAACACTTTTGAGATCAAGAGTACTAAAAGAAAGAAGGGCGTTTTCAAGATCATCTTCAGGTTTAATTATTTCAGAGTCTTCAGTAAGTTCCGTCTTGATTTCGGTCGGCTCAGTCTTGATTGTGTCGAGGCCTGGTTCAACTTTAATAGTTGTTTCGTCGATGGTTTTATTGTTATCGGCAACATCTTCTATCACATTGGGATTCCACTTGGATGTGTTAGAAACGATGCCACCTATTGCTCTGGCAGCAGCAATTCTCGTGTCCCATTTCTTCGACTTTAGGTAGGGGAAAACACGTCCAAGAAGGTTAAGAAGATCCTCGGGGTGCGCTTTTTGAACATCAGCTAGCTGATCAGCCGCAGTGTTTCTGACGAAAGCTGAAGATCCGGTGTCAAGAAGTCTAAAACAAGTATGTTAGGTATTGAAAATATGGAAATGGCAAAAAAAAAAAAAACGCGTAAAGGATAATACTAACAATACTAATCTATCCAATCTGTAAAAAGGAAAAAAAGAAAGAAGTTAGATAAATGTCAATTATTTAAAAAATCAAACCAAGCAAAACATACCTTGACATTATTATTTCATTTCAGGGAATTAAAAAAAAAAATTAACGTAATGGTGAGTGTACAGTCGAATAGAAAAAGTTTGTATTTAAATGGTCAACATGATACTGATGAGAATGGAAGCCAGTTATTGAAAGGGAAAAATAGTTTTAAATGTAGAAACTAAAGGGAAAAAAAAAGACGGTGTTTTTCAGAAAAGTTACAACAATAACGCGTTGACGTGGAGGTGTTAAGCAAATTTACAATTTTCGCGTGTTGTTCGTGTTTTGATTGTTGTCCAATTTTTTTGATTGAGGCCTTGCTGATTCTATGGAGAAATCAGAAAAAAAATGCGAAAAAACAAAAATTGGATTGGAAGGGAAATATATATACTTCATGGAAAAAATCCCAAAAAAAGTTCGTGTTCTTTACAGCAAAAAAAAAAAAAGAAAAAAAAAAAAAAATTGCCTACAGGTTAGGGTAATTTATTTAGCAATGCGTGGCCGGCGATTCAAACCCAACACTACCTAACAACACCGCTAATACTACAGCTGTTATTACTGTTGGCATCTCTAGTAATTAAAAAGGACTACTTGTTGCACTATTCTAGAACACCTTAAACTTAATGATTATAAAGTTGAACTAAATGGCATAACAGCACTACCCTTCCATGTCTTCTAGAGATTTGCCTGGACGTTGCGGTAACTAAAATGGCTATGATGACATTTCCATTTTTAATGAAGACCGTGCTACACTCTATTCTTACCATAACTTTTATATAGCAAAGCTTTATTGCTGTATAGCTCATCCAAGTCTTTTTCCAGACCTGTGTTAACATTGGGGTTTAGTGCTTCGGAAGTTAGCAAATAAAACAGACCCAATTTTGTTCATTTTTATCTAACGGCTTTCGAATACATCAATATATTTGGATCCAACCCACGTTTTTGATGAGACCACTGCAAAATATTTCAAAGATGGATGACTAGGTCAAACAAAAGAGGTTGACTTCTTTTTTATCAGTAGTACTAGTGTGTATTATTAGCAGGCAACCTCCTGCCAAAACTTGCACACTCTATGAAAAGCAGTTTAATTGCGATTATTATTTTGTTATATTGTTGCAGTGGCACATCAAAATCAAAGATTCTCAGGTTCGGCATCTGCGTAGAGCTTTATTACTCAAGCGAAAGTGTCCTCGTGCTTTGTTGGTACGCATCTAGCCTCTAAGAAAAATTATATATATATGGTGCTAGCAGAAAACATCGAAGTACAGTTTTGTTACATAGCATTTACCTTGTTGCAAACCATGGCCAGAAAGTTGAATTCTTGAGCTTGCGTGAGGCTGTATAAAGTCCATTTTCACTTGATTACTCAGTCTTCAACCTTCCTTCAACCTCTATAAGTTTTACTAACTTTGAAAGATGGCATAATGCCTACGGGTTTCTTGAGAACGTTTCGAAGCTATTGCAAACATGTACCTGACGCGGTATCCGCTGGTTTTCAAGGCATTTTTGCTTGTCGGAGAAATAAACACCTGTGATTGGCTGGAAAGTGCAAACAAAACTAATACATAATCATTGGTAATGCTTAAATAATAATATTACAATGGCTATAATATTTTAGTTCTGACACATCATTACATAACATTACTTCCTGTTTATATCCAATTCATGGAAGTTGTGATAATAGACTTGAGACTCTGCACTCAAGTAATAATTCAATAATGACTCACAGATGTCAAAATCAGGACCCAGCCCTCAAAACTCTTCAAGTTTTCCTGAACAATATTTTCATAACAAGCCTTTTTTTTTTTTTTTTTTTAATTTTGAAAAATGGAAAGGTGATAATGTGGTATCAACTACGAAGAAACTCTCAAGATCTGGGGACAAAAGTTTCTGAGGCTAGTTATTCAAATGTTAAAATCTGGTTGGTTAAGGAACTTTTGTATCAAGAACAGAACCATTGGTTGTTGCTGTTTTTTTAGTCTGCTATTGGAATTGATCTCATGCTCCGCATATAATAAAAAATGATATGTTAATGTCAGGGTTTCACAAAGGAACAAAAGTAGGCCCTTTTTTTTTATTGTAAATGAGGTCGCTGCCTGACAGTGTCTAAAGTCTAGTGTTTGTCACGCCACTGGAAATGGCAGAAGCTCAGAGTAGAGAGAGGAAAGGAACAGTATCACATGGCTAGATGTCCACTTCTACAAGAGTGTGAGAAGAGCAGAACCAGACTACACCCCCCTCTCTCCCACGGAGAGTCTCCCTGTGGGCTTATCTTTTCATAATTACATGATGTGAGTGGTGAGATGGAGATGCGCAGTCGAAAAAAAAAAAAGCCTAAAAACTATTAGGGTTGCATTTGAGGGTGATGGAAATACAGTGTGGGTAAACCAAGAGGGAAACCATTTTTTGCACTACTGTTAACCTTTTAGCACTCACGGACATTAACCCCAGTATGAAGGGAAGGGGGGGATGATAGAAAAGAAAGAAAGAAAAAAATTACTATCATGTAGAGCGGGTTCATCGGATAATAGATAATCAAGTTCTGGAGGTTTACAATGGGCTACCGTTGTCTGGGATAACCAGGTACCAGAGCAAGCCAAAACCAAAGTGTGGAGAGGAACAAACCAACCAAAAAGAGAAAAGACCAGTATTATTGTAATAATATAATAATCCGGCAGTGTTGCCCAGAAGCTGTTTGAAACTTTTATACAGCTTCAAAAAAGTTTATCCGGTCCAGTCCAAACTATTTTTTTTTTTTTTGCGCATCACCATCTTTACAATGATGTCATACCGGTCTTCCCCCCCCCAAAAAAAAAAAAAAAAAAAAAAAAAAAAACAAAGAAAAAAAAAAAAAAAAAAAAAAAAAAAAAAAAAAAAAAAAAAAAAAAAAAGACATATATAGTTCTAATGTTAA
>JAKUCA010000399.1:0-15354 GCA_030567025.1 Geotrichum europaeum
ATTTTGTTTTGCCATCTTTCGATAGCTGGTGCTTTTAACGTCATCCCAGGACGTATGCGTTCACGCTTCCTCTGCCTATTATTGATTTAATACTTATAACTTCTGCCATTAACCACGCCTGTTCTCTTACAATTTTAATCTTTGGTTCAGTGGTGTAGCGGTTTATCACACTTCGTTCACATCAACTTGAACATGTACCGAAGAGGTCCCGAGTTCGAACCTCGGCTGAATCAAACTTTTTTACTTTTTTTTTGAAAAGATTTGGTTAATCAATCAAGTTTAGTTTAATGATGTATTGAAACTTGTTTATTAAACAGACACAGGAATAGAAACCTGTGTGCAAAAGAATGTGCATTACAAGTACAGCTTCTTGGTATTGGTCCTGAACTAACTCGAGACTGAACGGGTTTTTCATGTTCCACCAGTTGGTGTGTTAGAACCAGACCTAACCCTGGTACACTTACAAGTACACACAAACTTTTTTTTTTTTTTTTCATCCTTCTCTAAATCTCACGACTCGCAAGTATAGACACAACTCTATGATGTTTTCGCAAGTGTTAAAAAGAGGAGTTTTGCAAGGCCATCAGACATTGTTGGCGGAGAGTGTTGGCCGAAATGCTGGATGTTATTCGCCACTACTCATTTCGAAAATGTTTTACCACCCGCAAATCAACCGGTTTAAGCGGACCACCAACCCGGAAAATGAGGGCATTCGTTCACTTGTGCCAGAGACAGGAGTAATCCAGTTAATTGATCTTAACAGAAAGTTTAAGTCAAATGTGTCGCTGGCGGATGTGCTTGAGAATCTCAAGGAGGGCGAAAAGCTCGTGGTGGCCAACAAGGGCAAGCAACCGCTCGATGAGGAGGGAAACCCGGTAGGCGATCCCGCCGTCACCTGCAAAATCATACGGTTTGAAGTCCGCCAGAAACAGAAGAAGGCTACTCGTGAAGCTGCTAAGATTGAAGAGTTGGAAAATGCAGAGCCAGAAGCGAGCGAGACTACCGAATCAACACCGCAGCTAGAGCTGCTCGACAAGGAGAGCATACGAAAGGAAAACAAGCGGAGGGCGGAACTTAATGCGCAAAAGAAGGCCGAGGCGCGGGCCAAACGGAAAGCGGGCAAGGAGCAGACCAAGAAAAGTGGACCTGCCAAGGTTAAATCGGTCTCGCTGAGCTGGACCATCGGGCCCAACGACCTGCACTCACAGAAAAAATCCTCAATTGAATCATGGCTCAGCAAAGGTCACACGGTGCAAATTTCACTTGGCCGGGATACGTGGAGAAATCGGAACATGAACTCACCGTTAGAGTTGGAGAAAAAGAACGTGTTGATCAAGGCATGCCGTGAGCTGTGCGAGGAGGCCGGTGGCATTGAGCAAGGAATGGAGGGAGACATTTCAACAACTATTATTCTTACATTTGCACCCAGTGGCAACTAGACAACATATCTCATCATTTTTCATATTTGTACATAGTAACCTTACCAGCTAATTGCTTCCTCAGCAGCCTAAGGTTTTGCGACCCGTGATAGGGCTCGCCTATAAAGATGTATTCGTACCTTTGGTAACCATAATCCAGAGGGACCGGTTCAAATGACTGGCCAAACCCCGTATATCTTCTGCCTTGTCCTCCAGTGAAAAAAGGAGACACATAAATGAGTCTAGGAAACATGCTAGGGAGTTGATGAGAGACTTTATTCAGAGTTTGGCGCGGAATAGCCCAAATTGACCCCTGACCGTTGTTATCAAATGGAGAGCCAATGAATAAAGTGCGCGATGTGACTCTGCCAACCGATCCAAATCGCTTAAACTTCATGTTCCAACGAGTGTACCTTGGCTTTATTGTGTAAACAGTGTTTAGTAGAATGTGCGAATCATTATGGGTGATGATAAGACCATAAACAATTCCGCACTGCTGGCACTGCCCATTAGAATGACCACTGTCACCTACAAAAAGCCAGCCATCTTGTGTGGCAACAAGAAGTGACTTTTCCAAGAGACCAGAAAATCTTGGAGTAATATCAAAAGAGGTAGAGTAGTGATCAAAGTTAGACTCAAAAAAAACATACAGCTTTCCCAGCCCAGCAGACGTTATGGCCACATAGCTTTTTAAAATATTGCTTCCAGCTAGCGTAGAAACATGGCCAATTGCCAGGCTGGCACCAAACAGCTCATAGCCATTAGATTTCGTGTCAGGGCACGAAAGAACGTGCTCGGTAAAATTTGTTGCAGGAAGTAACGGAGGAAAAAAATTGGTCAATTCCATGGAAGGCTTGATGTTGGCAATGAGCATTTGAATGAGTTTCCGCCCGGAAAGAATGTACACTTTCCCACGTTGTGGAGTGCCGTCATCATCACTTCTTGGTGCCCCTACAATCAGGTCTTCTATCCCATCACCATCAACGTCACCTGCTATTAGTGTCTCACCCACCAGCTTAATACCCTTTCCCCCGTACTTGATGGCCGCGTCAGGCCAAAAGACTGAAAAGACAATGACTCCTTTAAAGTAAAAATAGAGAGTCGAAACGCCGGGATGAGCTACAACGAGCAAGTCAGTGTTGTCTAGGTGAATTTTAGTCATCACTGAACCAAATGGAAAGATCTGACCTAAACCCAGGCTATCAGGTATAGCCTGTTGTAAGTCAATAAAGCTTAACTTTGGAATGTCGAGGTCTATTTCATTAGAAATAAAAGAGTTCACATCAAAAATGTGGACCACGCCTGTTTCAGGTGTTGAAAAGTTTTGACAGGCGCGATTGGACTCGTAGGGTGCTGCAACAGCAACTGAATATTTCTTGGGAGAAGTACCAAACTTGCCGATAATCATGGAGCTACCAAACTGACCAAGACTCGTCGTCGATTGATAGTAATAGAACCCCTCAAAAGAATTTTTCTTTTTCTTTTTGACAGTTGAACACCCTGAAAAGCGTTGTAAGTCAAATCGTGGAATTGTATTGAGAGACGGTTCATATTCGTAACTGAGACCCTTCTTGCCAAAAAAAGTGGCGCAGATCTTCCACGGGTTGGCTGGGATCTCTGATATAAACCATACTCCTAGAGAGTAACTACATCGCCTAATCTCCTCAATAATGCTGTGGATACCACCCATATAGTAGTCCTCAATGTTAGAAAGCAGCCATGGTGATTTTATTCCAACTCGGTAGCCGCCGAATTTCCGGAAGCTCTAGAAAGTTGTCAGCACATGGTTTCATTAAGAAAAAAAAAAAATAAAACCATACCTTTTCAAGTCGAAGAGCAGACTGGCCACGCGCCATGCAGTAAGTCAATGTCAACTTACTCAGTGTGTAGTTCAGTTGAGCAAAAATCTCCAGCACGTCCTCTTTAGGGGTTTTCCAACGGCCCTAGACACAGGTTAGTAAATCAAATCAAAAAGACGTATGAGTAGGGTGTCAACTTTTAGCCAGTTGGAGCTCCCGTATCGGTCCAACATCAGCAAATCACCACCAGTGTCCAGAAACCTAACATAACTATTAGTGAAATTCGATGACCCCCGTTTAACATGAACTGACCTGTGAGCTTTCTCGATGCTCCGGTTGAACTCGCTCTGCGCAAGCACCTCAAGCAAGCCCTGGTTGACGCCAAGTGAATGCCAACCGACATCCGCAACCTGATGCGTAAATAGCCCGTATATAAATGCTTTCAGGCCCATTGCTTTGTGAATAATCTTCTTGTCGTGGTTCTTATTTCGCAAGTCGATATGGTCATACTTTGTCTTCCAGTGCTGTACTGCCGTGGCTAGAAAGTCCGGCCAGTGTGCAGCCTCGGCCGCAGCATTGTTTGAACCGCAAGAGTAGAATGCATCAGGAAAAAAGGCACCAGCGCGCATGTAGCGATCGTATTCGTTGATGTCTTTGGGGAAGTAGGTGCGAGCACGGGCCAAAATGATCAAGTGAGTCCTGGCGCGGTTAGAGTTTGAAAGAAAAAAAGCCATAAGTAAAGCGTGTTACCCAACGCCGCAAGCTTGAGCAGCCATGAAAGCTGCAAGAAAATGTATCAGCAATAAAAACAATGAGGGCATGGCGATGGCAACTGTAGAAGTAGGAGGGAAGAAGCAGTCGGCCCTTGTGGTGACGGGCGTTGCGTCACGGTGAATCATATATAACAGCTTCCAAAATGGGAGGAAAAACAATTAAAGAAATCGCAGACACTCAACTTCTTCTTCACCATTATCTTCCATTGCATTCATTGTTATCATTCAACGCGGGCCAGAACGCTATTCGGCACTTTAATTGAACGAGGAATTTCTATACCAATACCTTCAAATCATGTCTAAAGATCTTTTCACCAGCTCGCGGCTGAAAACAAAAAACAAGGGCAACAAGGCTGGCAGGATGTCCCGGCTCAGCAACAAAAAACTCACAGAGCTCTCCGAGGTTGAGGAAGCGCTACGATCACTCGAGCTAAGGGAAAATTCGGAAACCGCAAAGTCTTGTTCATGTGCTGCACGCAAGCACCCGTTAAACAGTGTAACGCCTAACTGCTTGAACTGCGGACAGATCATTTGCATGCGCAACTCGAGCTCTGTGTGCTCGTTCTGCCACGAGAAGCTGCTATCGAACGATGAGTTGCAGGCTATTCTGGCGGTTTTGCGCGAGGAGAAGGCTAGTATTGAGTCGGATGGTACGGCAGTAGCCCTGGACAAAGCAAACAGTACACTGAATCGGCTACTTGACTACCAGGACTCTAGTGCAGTGCGTACCCAGATTATTGACCAGGCAAGCGACTTTGATTTGCCCGGTGCGGGGCCAAACAAATGGGCAACAGCAACAGAACAAGCGGAGCAACTGAAAAAACAGCAGCACATGCTCAAAAAGCAGCAAAAGCGTAACGATCGCATGCAGGGCCGAGGCGGCCAGGTCCTTTCCATAGATTTAAAGGGCAACAAGGTGGTCATGCGCGCAGCACGAGAGGATGAGTACAGCGATTCGGACTCGGAGTCTGAATCCGAAGCCACAGCGTCATCTTCAGCGGAGACTAGCTTGAAGGCTCCCAAATCGAAAAAGCTCGACAAAAAGCTGATCTCGCCCAGCTACAGCCGCCTGTTAGGCGTTGGAATCGACCATGACAGCGTGCGTGAAAACGAGCCGGGCCGACTGCAGGAGCCAGAGGAAGACGCGTACTTTGAGTTTTAATGGGAACTAGTAAATTACAGAATATATATATACAAAGTGGACTGAACTGATACACAAAAGGATGCACGCGCTTTCTACCTCTTGACCTCCTTCTCGAGATCGCCAACGTCGTGCTTCGTAGAGCCCCGGACATAGTAGAGTTTGGCTCTTCTCTTCATCTTGACCGGTCTTCTAACCAGCTCAATGCTCTGGAGGGTGGGGCTGTACAGCTGGTACCGAGACTCGACACCAAGACCGGTGACCTTGTTTCTGAGAGTAAAGTTGGTGGCAAGGCCGTTTCTCTTAATGCTAATAACCATGCCACTGAAATGCGTTCTGTCGGTCTTGTACACTCGGACAATGTCGCCAGGCAGAAGGCAGGATTCGGAGTCCTTCTGCACGAGCTTACCGCGCCATCCATCGGGGTCGAGGCGCTTTAACTCAGCCTTGTTAGCAATCCCCAGAGGGGTTTCGTTCTTGTTGATGAGACGAGGGGTGGACGTGTAGACCTTGACAACGTTCTCTGGTAGGTCTTGGGTTAGCTCTGCTTAAAGGTGGAGAGTTCATGCTACTTACGGTGCTTGACGGGCAGCTGAAAAAACCGCTTAGATAAGACGTGGTTGTAGCCCTGAAAAACGCTAGGGGCGGCACTCAGGCTCTTGGTGATGGAGCGGAACATGGCGGGCGGGTAGTGTAGATCGGGTGCGGGAGCCTGTGGTGACAGAGAGCAAAAAAGAAGGGCGCGCGGGAATCCGAAATTTTTCAGTGGTTGGAATTTTTCGCTAAAAATTTCAGTCACGTGCCTAATACGCAAGTGTTGCAACGATTGGTGGACTTGTGCAGTCGTTTTTTTTTTATAACATAAATGTAACAACTCTTTGACGTTTGTGTAGTTTGAAATTGGTAATTATTATGTAATGTTTATTCAACTTTAAAAGGCTTTCATGTTGCTTGATAAGTCCATTCACTTGGCTCATTTATCATCTCTAGAAACCAATATTTAGCCGTCAGAAAAAGGATTCAACGTAGTCTGTTACACTGGTCTAGTGAATAATATTAAAAATAAAGTTAGACAAAGTCTGGCAATATATATATATTGTAGTTAATATACTAATTCATTATAATACTAATTAATTGATCATGAGCTTTTTTTTTGTTTTGTGTTGATGTTAAGCATTGTTGCATAAAAACCTTTTTGATTAGCATCATGAGTAATATCACTCAAGTCTAGAATTGTAAACATTAGATCAAAATCGGGACCTCATCGAATCATCTAGTCACAGCAAACTAAACTTGAAGTTTTGTGATAGAAATAATTTTGTGTAACTTTATGTAAAGCAAGAGAGTTGAAAAAGATCCCAGCTTCTAAAAGAATTGGTGGAGGCCCTGAGTTTTACTTTAGTATTGGTTTCCTGAGACTGCGAAGAGGCATCTCTTTGTTATTTTTTTCTTCATAAAAACCTAGAGGTATAACTTGTAGATGCTAGTATACTGTTCTTTTCATTCCAGTAAGCTTGATAAGGTAAGCCTTTTAGACACAAGAATAAATTTTTTTTTTATTACGAATCTGTTTGATATAATCAAGACCAAAAAAAAAAAAAAAAATGTAAGAATTCATTTTTAGCTTGTCATTAATTTGAATCAAAAAAATTAAAAAAAAATTGTTGAAAGCTTGTAATCCTGCTGTTTATTACAAAAAGCCTGTCTATGATAATAGTAGTGACAATAACAACAAATCAGTTTATAGTCCAATGTTGGGAAATTGCAAAAGCCTGTTTGACATATCTGCAGTACAATACCTGACAAGCTCAGCTCCAAATTCGTTGAACTTTTCTAAATTCAAATACTTTAACTGGGCAGCTGAGACAGCCAAAGTAAGAAAATCAATTAATACAAAAGTGATATTTTCTCTCATTTCGTATACTAAAAATTTAGACACTTTATTAATAACTTTAGGCTTACCACTGGCCGATGATTGTTAGTCAGTAAACAATTTATCAATCTGGGAAAGCTCAAGGACTGCAAATTTCAATTCTTTTTTTTTTTTTATTATAACGCATTGGTTATTTATTTGGTTTACATAATTATGTGTGCTGATAAAAAGCCGCGGTCACAAATAACCTTTGACTTTGAGTATGTCACTCAAAGCCATTATTTTGGTTGTTAAACCTTTTTGGAGCTATTTGCCTTGATAGTTCCATTTGTACACGCTTACATGATGGTGCAAGACTGCTCAGCAGGTCAACCTGTTCATTGGACTGCAGAGTTACCGGAGATAGGCTAGCCAGTTATTTCAGGTCCTTACCCAATATTCTGCCATTGTCTAGTTTGATATCATCGTACAACGGGTGCAGTTCGCATTTTTTCCCATCAGCAACTCCGTGGTTTCCACAGCGCGCGCAAAGTTGATGCTTTCTTCTAAACCTCCTTTCGGTGCTTGTAAACAGGAGCGCCATATTCTTAATAGGAAATTGGAAAGGTTGAAAATTGCGCTCTACGTCGGTTTTCTTCCAGTGGCTGTTTACTAGCTTGGTAAGTGACTTTGATCCTATCCAATATACTGAGTTGTCAAACACCTCAAAATACTTCTGGGTTGTACTGATTAACTTGATCATTTCGTCGGTGACAACAGGACTTTTGGAAGCTCTGGTTCTGGACGTTTGTTTCTTTTCTGATGGCATTCCATAGTTGGCCCCCGACCACGACCTTTTACCATGTCGTCTTTCATAGGTGACTTTTAAAACCTATGAGATTGCTTCCTCTATGAGGTCAACGAGGCGGTTGCACACATTGGCGCGCCGTATTGATTGAGACACTCATGCCTCCGGAAAAATTCGTGACGTTCCCCTTGTGCCCAGTGTCTGATGATGTTGAGTAGATTGAGGTAGTAGCTGTTTTGCATTTTTTCTCAAAACTTCTGGCGCAATTCAAACTGCTTAAGCTCCATCTTTGCCATTTCTCTTGGGTTATTATTTTGTAAATATGCGCTGTATTCCTGAACCCTTGCTTCCATCTTGTAACACAGTTGCGTATAACAGTGTATCACGGTCTTGCATGCTTCAGCCTTTTTTATCGGGTCCTTTTTAGCTTGCACAGTTTTTTCGTAAATCTCAGTCCAAACGCACGACGAAAAGTGGTTTTTTAATACCCGTTTGTACTGAGCAGGCGATATTCCTTGAGCACTATATAACTCCAGTTGTTTCCACAGTTGTAGGTCTGAACTCGTTGTAGATGTGAAACACTGCCTTAGTGTAATCTCTGTTTTCTTTTAGACAAAGCCGAAACGTCGCAGTTCTGTCGCGCTCCAGTAGATAAGGGAACCACATGCCAACACTTTTGTTTCTGTATGATTCTTTCTCGTCCAAATTGTCCCCCAAATTTTTGGTTCTGACTCCCTGTGTGACCCCAGTACTTAGCGAGTCGATTATTTCAGGAGTGTTTTCGATGGTTGTTGAGCCAAGAATATTGGTATAGGGGCCTCATCTTTGGCCGCAAGATATGTTATTTCCATCGGATTATCGGTTAATAACGCTGTCCACGTAATATCAGCCGTGTAAGTTTCTCTATTGATCGAGTTACTCGTGTTTCGGACAATACTAAATAGAAATATAGTTTGTAAGCATTGGCTATGCAATTGGCGTTAGTAGATTCGTTGCTCGGAATCCGAAAATAAGGCTTACGGAAATAAAAGATATGCAAATCCAATATCCAGTTGCTGAGTGGCTTAGTGTGGGGCTGAACGGCTGTACTCAATACTTGCTTCGGGACTCCGACTAAGGAAAAGGTCTATAAGAGGACTATAGTTAGCACGGACTGAATACACTATTGGATCTGATCTCTGAAAGCAATAATCCTTACTAGGTCTGTTTGTTAATGTATGACTCGTTTCTGAAGTGCCGTTTACTTAAAGGATAAAAGTGACTGCTAATTCTCTGCAATCTTGCTTTCAGACTTATCTCTTACTACTGACGAGAGCTTGTAAATTTTTGAATGAAGCGTTCAGAGCAATGGCATAAAATTTGGATACTGTTGGATGGGTTTTTGTGAGAATGAAAAAGATAGAAAAGGTTCTCATTTGAGGAGGAAGATAATTAGAAATCTTTCTTTCTTCTGCATTTAATTCTTACTTTTATTCCACCATGACCACCGATACTGCAGTATCCGCAGCGCCGCCGCCAGCCGCTACCACTCTGGTGAGAGTGAGAACACTGCCCCAGATCCAACCAAACCCCTTCCGCGACCAGGCCTCATGCTCCTCCGGCGACATTATCAAATCATACACTACCCACCGGCGTAACCGCAACGCCCAGAAAAAGGCCGAGCTAGAAGTGACCCCTCCTGACGATGACCCTCCTGACGATGTCCTGACAATTACCAGTAGGCCTTTACCAAGCTAAACAATTTGTTTTTTTTTTTAAAAAAACTTTTTTTTTTGTCCAATTCAAAAGCTGCTTAATTTTAGAGTAACATCCATGAATTCAGTTGACAGAGACCTGAGACTTTATTTATTTGTTTTAAGTCTAATTGTCAACTCGCAAGTGCAGGCACCGGACCTCGCCTCTAAAGTAATTAGTTGGCGTGACAGTATTGTTTCAACCATTATAAATTTCACAATGAACATCTGAATAGAAAATTCTAATATATATAACTGTATTTAATATGTATAGAATATCATGAGATAGCAATTTTAATACCTGCAAGATGTTGCATCTTTGCTACATCTACTTGGATTTTCGCGTTATTTTCACAGCTAATAGTACTTGATTTGGCTGAAAGATAACTGAAACTGAACAACTTTTTAAGCGTAAAAAGGCCAATTAACCTCAAATGTTCTAAAATATCATCAATATTAGTATTATTTACTTCAAAGAATATTGCCATGGGGTAATCTGCAGTGTCAAAATGCTGGTCTTGATAGCTATAGAGAGAAATTTGAGCCAGATTTTCAGTTTGACGCCAGTTCCCATAAAGAAGATCATCAAGCAGTCTTTTCAAGCTGATATTGTATGGGTTCATACTGATGATAAGTTCTTTCAATGAATTAAGATTGAAGAAATTTTGTGAAAGAATATAAGAGTATTTCATCGAGCTCCGCGGCTGAAGATAGTGACACTCAAAGCTGAAACATTCAACGCTGGCAAGTTCAGAAGAGAATCAAACAGACTTGTCCTAGAAGGATCCATGACCACCGACATTGTTACAGTTTTGATCCCAGGATTAGCCTTTACCAATAGAGAAGCCAACTGTAGGCCTATTGATTGCGAGACGAGAAGTCTAAATAGAGTAAGGTTTTTCAAAAAAAAAAAGCTAGTCGAGATCAACAGCGTATGAGTTGAGTAGTCCACCAAGATCTGTTTCAAAAATGATGAAGAGATCGACAATGTTATCAAGAGTATGATATAGCGGACACAGGTCGTAGGAAAACACAAGATCACTGCTCACAAAAAGGTTTTTTTAGGTTTTTAGAGAACTTAAAAATTATGGGGCGGTATCTAGTTTCTAAAGATAGGTAGGTACTCTAGTGAATCGAGGAAATGAAAACCATACAATAGAGACTGAAGAGCATGTTTTTGCAGCCCAAAGATATCAGCATCATCACGTCCAAAAGAAATAAAATTTAAAAAATTTCATCTTTTCTAAAAGACCTGGGAACTCATTAAAAATAATGTTTTTCGAGCCATATACATGTACAATATCAAGGCTCTCCACGCAGCTTAATAGTTGCTTCTGGTCGAACCCCCATAAAAATATTAACAGAAGAGCAAGATGAATATCACGGTTAATTATCGTGCATACTACATGCTGTTTCTGACTGCCGATTAACTCCACAAAAGACTTGAAAAGATTATACAATGTACAAACTTGGCGACTGGTTGTCAACTAAATATGCTCAAAAGCGCTGTGGATAAAGGGAGGGAAACCATTATCGCGGCTGGAGACCATGCTGCCATCGCTCAGCTTTGAATCATACCAAGAGACATAAGCGGTGTCAAAAATGTTCATGTCTAAAACTAAAGATGTTAAATGAGTGATACTACAGTATAATATCCCTTGAAAACATCTTGGTCTAAAAAGATTTGTAAATGAAAATTCAGGATCTCGTAACCAAAGCTTACTCACATTAACGCATAGCCTTTTAGGGAAACTCTTACCCTTTACTTTCAAAAACAGATCTGGTAACATAGAGTGTAAGGAGAGTATATTAATGCAGGATCAAGAGAGATACGCCCTAGAACTTTGCTGATTCGAAACACAGTACGCAGAGTAAATTTCCTCATCCATTACATGATCGTATATGATCGACTCTACAAACTCGTAAAAAAACCGGTTGACATACATCAAAGACAAAAACAATTTGGGAAGCAGCTGCTGTAGAAATGGCTTGCTTTCCCCATAAGATTGATAAAAAAAAGAGTGTAGAAACGTTGGTTGCGCATAGTGAGTCGTATCAATGACCAGAAACCGAGAGAAAATCGACAAAACTTCTACAGGGAGAGATTCGAGCAAAGAAACTGGCATCATCTTGTTTCTTGTAGAATTGAAGATTGGTTTTGTTGGTATTCAAAAGATGAAATATATTCATAGATGAAAAAGTCAGATTTTGGGCATAATTGATTGTAGAAACGGAGATTTGTAGATGCATAGATTCTCTCGCCTTGAAAATATTGAAGTATTGGACATGATTAAAGTGGTGATTTAAAACTGGCCTCACACCCCACTACTTGGAACAGTACTTAAAACATTTGATATAGACTTATAACTTCGTCCTTTATTTTTCCTTGATCATGGTTAAAGCTGAAGACCTTAGTAATGGAACCTGTTTATACAAAGTCTCTTATGGCAACTACATAACAAAACAAGTTTATTTACTCAAATGTCTCTTGCCATATTGTTTTGTTTGTAAAAGCAAATATTCAGGAAAACCAGTAATATTTTCATGACTTGGATATATTAGTAATTTCCACTCGTTTTCTTGAGAGCATCTTGACGTCAAATTCTGAAGTCCTTGAGTTTCCAAATTGACATGTTTACTTAGTAAAACTAAGTCTATGATGTGAAAAAATAATAGCTGTTTATGAAGGCTGATAATCATGGTATTAAAACAAAGTTAGATGGGTAAGCTGGTGTAAAATCCGAAATATGACTACAGATCATATTAAAACATTTCTTCAGATTATCACTTATCAACGTCTTAAATTATTATTAATTTGGTTACTTCAGATAGATTTAAAATAAATAATATAAAAAGTTAAACACAAAATAGAAAGATTAAGCAAGCAAGTAGCGACAAAATAATGTCATGAAAAATTCATATAATTTCGAGCAGGTTAAAGTAGGTGGTTAAAAACTTATTTTGTTTTAGTCTGGTCCCAAATCTTAGGATCTTTTGCTGCTTCATCGGGAGCAAGACTATCCAAAAAGTACTGATCGGCAGTCGAAAGCTTTAATCGAGTAATAGTGGCATTGGGACGAGTGTAAGAAGAAATACAATCTTTTACAGCAGTAGTTGATTTCTGAGAATTTAGGCAAGAAAAAATAACGTTTTGCAAAGATATTGTGGAACTATTCAAGTCTTGTCCAGGGCTGATTGATGCGTTAGGGTTGATAATGACATTGTTTGCAATGGGTTTGATGCTAGTGGTAGGCTGTGCGTTTAGCGAATTAATTGAATGAGGTCCAGTTGCATCAAGCCAAACGGAGGGATTTGCTTCATTGTTGTTACAGGGAACTTTGATAGGCAAAAATAGAATTTTTGGCGAGTTGAAAGCACTCTGGGGTTCTGGAGGAGAATCGTTGGGGGACTTTGTATCACTGTCAATCTCAAGTTCAGGGGAGGAAATACGTGCTTGACTAGCATCAGACTTGTATTTTGGGACATGAGCATTAAATAATCTCTTGAGCGGAATTTGGAGTTTTGGTGATTTGTTTGAATTATGGGGAAGATTGTCGACTGACTTCTGCTGGGTTAATTCATTCCTTTCTGAATAAATAGATAAATTATTTAAATTTGAATCAAATATATGAATGTTTGGCAGAAAACTGAGTTGACTTGAAGGTTCCTGTGGCTTTGGCTCTAGGCTTTCAGAATGCGTTATATTAGCAATTTTAGGCTTTCTTTGACAGTTGAACATTTTGTCTATTTCATCTGATGAAAAAAATACTTGAGAAGTGTCATCATCTTCATGTTTTTTCTTGCTTTTTGCAGATTCTTCAACTTTTTGAGTTGATGCTGATGATACAAGCTTCATGGAGTTGTCAATCATGTTCTTGGTCTCGGCTGAGAGTGCGTTTTGCAGAATGAGAGTTGTGGAGGCGTCAACCCTAGTTTGCAAAGAAGAACTAGAAACATCAAAGTCACAAGAAAAACAATTTTCAAAAACTTGAGCCGATTGATCGGGGTCGCCAAGAGGGTCCTCGAATAGCATTCTTGGAAAAAGTGGTGATACCGACCGCGAGGGTGATTTGTTTGAATCATCAGAAGCGCCTGAGTTCATCATGAATGAAGAAGTAAAAACTTTTGCTAATTCGTATTTTTCTAGCAAAAATGATGGCTCACGACAGCGTATTTGAGAAGAAATAAATTTAAAAAGCTAGAAAGCTACTGGAGAAAGTAAATCATCATGGTTCAGTGGATTATGGGCTTTCATATATTCTTACACAAAAGGTAAAACATCTAGAAATTTACGCCGTAAAAATTGAGTTTGTGAGTAACAACACAAAGGTCGGCCTTCGGGACGTATGCTCGATTTAATACGAGACACAAAGGTTGTGACTAAAAAAAAAAGGCTCATTCAAGGTTTTAAAATCTTTGTCATTGTAAGAAATCAATGATGAGTAGAAATAAATATTCACTTTACTAAATAATCGTTTCTGCAATATTGATTGAATACACAAAAGAATTGTGAAATGGCTCTTCGACTATCAGGTTAGGCATGGCTGAAATTTATATGAAGAGAAGTTTTGTCTTTCAATCAGTACAATGTATTGGAAAACCCTATAGAGTGAAGCAAATAATATAAGTAAATGGTCAGAAAGTAAAAAACAAAACCAGAAGACTAATTATTTGTCTTGAACTTCTACTTTTCTAAATGTAAAATGCCTTCAATGAAATTACTATTAACTAATAACTGGGAAAGCAGTTAAATACACTGGATTCCTTCAATGAAAATCATGTGTAAATCTTAGAACCCAAGCGCAGTTTGCTCCAATTTTAATATTGAAAGCCCAGCTGCAAAGCTTTAAATGAGTATGTGCGTGTGTTTGTTCTTTCTCGAAAACCATCGGAATTGTCAGAAAAAAACTACTACTGAACTTTTGCCTATTGAAAAAAAAAAAAAAAATAATAATAGAAAAACTATCAGATGTAAAATATTATAAATTAAAGGGATTCAAATGTGAATAACTATGAGTCGTAGATAGATAGTATTCAGAATTACATGCTGTTTTGAAAAAAAAAAAAAAATTGTAGTCATCCTATAAACAAGTTGTTTCAGTTGGCCTGCGCCTCTGCTGGGCAACTCAATATCTCTTTGAAATCTTTACCAATGTGACATAATACAGAATTTGGTCAAAAAGCGCCCAACAAACCCTTGCAGTATTATAAAATTGACATCCTATCTTGAGAAAAATTGCAGACTAAAAAAAAAGGTGTCAACTTCAAATGTTTGTTGCGCTCCTTCTGCTATTTATTGTTTTTTTTTTTTTGCTTCTTAAGAGCGGTCATTAAGTGTTACGCGAAGGCTTCTATGGAAGCCATCTTTAGCCAATTATTTAGGTCCGAGATGCAAAAATACTCCGATGCAGGGAATTGAACCCTGATTTGCCCGGTGAGAGCGGACCGTGCTAGCCATTACACTACATCGGATTATTCATTTTTAAAATATTGATTATGTTATTGAATCGTATTATCTAACTAAGACAAATATAACTTTTTTTTTTTTTTTTTTCATATCTAACTTCACGACTTAGTGGAGTGAAAAAAGAAATGACTGGCATGGCAGTCAGAAGCCTGTTCTTGGCTTGTGTTAGACCCATTTTCGAATATGGACTCGAAGTGTGGAACTTTGCAATTCAAGGCAAATTGCTTGTAACTAAAAGTTGCTTGTAACTATTTGATGTAAGAACAATAAACCGATTATCTATCTAATTCAAGGCAAAGACAGGGACACGGAGCTTGATCCCAAGATTCTTCTTGATACCAAGAAGGGTCTTGGTGCGGTAGT
>JAKUCA010000400.1:0-15353 GCA_030567025.1 Geotrichum europaeum
TTGGACTGGCCTTCACAGTCACCCGATTTGAACCCGATTGAGAATATCTGGCAAATACTCAACCTGGCCATTGACAAGCGTATGCCCTGTATTCACTCATATCAGAGACTGGAGGAGGTGGTCCGCGAGGAGTGGAATAAAATCGACAAGGAAGTCGTGCTCAATTGTATCAGGAGTATGCCAAAAAGATGTGCGGAAGTTATCAGGAACCACGGAGGCAGCATAGATTATTGACGATTTATACACTTATGTATTATATCTATTTGTATCTAGATTTTCTTCTTCGGCCCTTTAAAAAATTCATATTATCCTTGTCAACAAAATATTTCGTTCGTCAAAAAAATATTGCTGGTCAATCACGTGTGCTCCCTGACTGTATATATTAATATCTAATTATCTTTATTCTTCATATTCTATTTTATCAAATATAAACGTCCCTCTTTACATAAAAGATTTGAAACCTTGGCCACGTCTTTTGGTGCTAACAATCTTTTTTTAGGATCAAAAAAAAAGAAAAAAAACTCAAAATTACTTTTTCGATGCAGTATAATGCCTAAACGTGGTATGTAATAGTAAATAAAGCAATAGAAAATAATGCATTATTTTCTTCTCAGTCTTGTTAAGTGCTATAAAATTAAACGTGTTTTTTTATATCCTTTTTTTTATTTTATTTGTTATATACTTTTTGAATGTTAATGCAATAAACATATTTTTCAATAATTTAGTTTTGCCAGCTTTGAGTACTAGTGATGAATAGAGCTTCTTGGTTATGAATGGTTTCGGGATTTTGGGACTTGTGTTTACACCATTCACTGTATAAATTGACGTATATTACTTATAACTTGCTACTTACATTTAAAATGGCTATCCCGACTATCCTGCGTACAGTTTGTTATTCTTCCTCAAACCTCTCGAGTTTCACTTTCACCCTTGAACCCTTTACATTCCAACAGGCACCAGGACCCTCTTTATCGCACACCGCAACCCCTATTTTAACCTCCGGCACCCACTTTCACTTTTTTTCTCACTGGTCTCTTCTTCTTCTTTTCTTTTCTTGCCAGAGGATATGCGATGCCGACTCAACAAATATCGTCGAATGCGGCAGCCACGGCGGCAGCGAAAGCGAGTGTAAAGGGCCCGGCGGTCGCGGCCGCAGCGGCATCGGGGTCGGTGGTGGCGGGATTGACGGGCTCGACACCATCGTCAACAACAGCAGCAGGTGTCGCCAGAAAACGCAAGCCCAAGGAGGACTCCCTTGGGATCTGCGGCGGCGGTGACACTGCCGCAGCCGCTGCTGCGTTTTCAAATGGGAATGGCGTTGCAGTCGATTTGGGCAGCGGGACTCAGGCTAGCGGCATGGCAGCAACTGCAAATAACGTGCACTCAAGTGCAGTTGCGGGGACAGACTTATCCTCGTCAATTGCGGCCGCGAAGAATAGCGTTAAGACGCAGCCCGATGCGACGGGGAAGTTTCCGGCCAGATCAGCCACTAGCATCAGTAGCGACAGCGCCGCGACAGCGGCAGTAGCTCCAGTCAAGGCGAAGAAAAAATTTGTCATAGTTAAGAAGACTGAGGGATTATCCGAGTTTCCGCAGCAACAGCAGCAGCAGTACGCCGGCGACCTGAGTGCACGCAACAGCAAGGCGAGACCAGTCGACGCCCCGAAAAAGTTGGTCAAGCAAGCATCGACCAAGTCGACGCATTCCGTCGTCTCAGTGAGCGCAAAACCAATTGCTAGTTCAAAGTCGAGCATACTTGAGTCCAAGTCCAAGTCAGCAACACCCGAGAACAGCCGGCAGAAATTGACTCCCCCCGAGGATAAACCCAAGGGAAATACACACGAAAGTAAACCAAAGTCGACTACATCCGACAGCAAGTTAAAATCTACTACCCCCGAGAGCAAGCCAAAGTCGACGACACCCGACAGCAAACCAAAGTCAACGACACCCGACAGCACATCCGCTTTGAGGTCGGCAACTGATAAACTACCGCTCAAGATCAGGACCCCAGCCGTTGTGGTTGAGGCTACAGCAAAGCCCAGCGCAGCATCAAAACCTGAATCATCTAAACCAAAAATTATGGGGGCTCCAAAAGCCATCGCTGCAACAGCCCCCGCCGAAAGCGCCACTAGCAACGCGAAACCCAGCGACCCACGCGTCGTCAGCACTGCCAACGGGTCAAAGTCTACAAAGCCTGAGTCGCGACCCAAGCCGGCAGACACAAAATCCATTTCACGCGAGCCAAAAGCAAAAGATAAATCTACATCATCAAAAACAGAATCTACGTCCTCTTCAAAATTCGAGTCCAAGCCGGCATCGGTGAGCCCGCGGCTCTCGCTCGCGGACTCGAAATCTGGCACCATTTCAAGCCCACTTTCGTTGCTCGACTTACCGCCCAAGCTCGCTGTCGCTACTGAGCCGACTAAGAAAAGGCCCAGCAAGCGTGAGCAGAGCCCTATCCAGTCGGACACGGCAAAAGTTCTTTCGCCTATCCCAAAACGCACATCGCTCAATAATATCCCGCTGCTGACACATCATCACCACCGTTCGGCAAGCGACATGCCGATCAAGCCTGTGGGTGTCTGTACGCTAGTACGACAGAGCAGCAGCTCCCCAAAGCGATCAAACACAACTTCGTCCACGCAGAGCACGACCTCGCTCACAGTGCCCAAGGCGCCTGGTCAGCGGCCGCTTAGTGCAGGTTCACTACCGCAGTCACAAAATCAGCACAGCCCAACCCCACCGACGGTCACAAACGATCGGCCGCTCTCAGCAGGAACGCGCAAGCTCACTCATAAAAAGGCTAGTATGTCGGTCGGCACACCGTTGCAGCATCATGTACCGGGGTTGGCGCGGACCACATTGCGTGACAAGAAAAAATCAGTTGAGCTGAGCCGCAGACCCCCGGAGCCGATCCCGCAGGCGTCGATCGAGTCTAGCACGCCGCGCTCTGCTATGGCCAGCTCGACCTCGTCGATTCCGAGTACCAACAATGTGCCGCTCACAGCTGCACTACTTGCCCGCGAAAAATCCGACGCTTATCGCCAGCAGATTCCCCCGGCCCACCAGCATCGCGGATTTTTTGACCGGGTTAAAAAGAAGCTCAAGATTACGGACTCTCAAAACAACAACAACCAAACCTACACAGATGAGAGCGCGGACGAGATAGTGATGCAGATCAAGACTACTATGCGCAAGCAGCGGAAAAAGTCATTCAACGAAGACAAGCCATGGAAGCATCATGTCGATGCTGTCAAGTTGACGGAAAACGAGCGCAAACGGTACGAAGGACTGTGGGCAACGAATCGTGGCATCCATGTGCCGTTTCTGTGGCCGGACGAGGAAGATGAGCCAGACAGTGAAAGCGAAAGTGACGAGGATGACAGCGAGTTTGACGAGAGCGAGTTTGAAGAAAGCGACCATGAAGATGCCGGCGAGCCATTACAAACAAAGTCTGTGGAAATCCCGCTGTATGCGAGCGCCAAGCAGCAGCAGCAGCAGCAGCAGCAGCAGCAGCAACAACAACACTTACAGATACAACCCACGACAGCACATGAAGATGAGCGCACGCAGAGCATACACGGTATTGTAGTGCGCTCGCTCTGGCAACGGAGCCGGCTAAGCGACGACACTCTGCGACGAATTTGGGATCTGGTCGATCGCCGCGGTGACGGCTGCCTCGACCGTGAGGGCTTCCTTGTGGGCATGTGGCTCGTCGATCAGTGCCTCTACGGCCGCAAGTTGCCGCTCAAAGTTGACGACACCATCTGGCACAGTGTCGGCCGCCTCAACGTCCGCGTCAAGATCCGCAAGACCAAAAAGGATCGCAAAGCAGAAAAGCGTACATTGCGTAAGCGCGAAAAGGAGGAACGCCGTCTCAAAAAAAAGACAAAAAAGTGAGTCTGCTTTCAAAAAAAAAAGAAAAAAAAGTCAGCAGCGGTCACTTCGGAACATCATTATAATTATATTACCAGTCATATACAAAAGTCATATATTACGTGGACTGTCGTGCCATGGTAGCTTGGAAAGCTCTTCAAACCGAGCGCGCAGAGATCATAGCACTTATCATAATATTATCTCGAATCATACATTTCACTCTTTTGTCAACAGCCTAATAAAAAGAAATCCCCGGGCGGGATACCAGCAGCATTGAAAACTGATTATCTATCTAAAAAAAAACTGATTATCTATCTATCTACCAGTAGCATTCCGTGTATGGCCCTATGGCTGACACTAATTGTAAAAAAAAAACATCAGTTTAATAGAATCCTATTCTAATAATAAGGGTTAAGTTTAGCAGGCTAATTTGTGTAATAAGTATCTTTGGAACTGGAGAGGTAGTTTACGGATAGTTCTCCCGCAAGAGTACAGGGCAACAGGCGAGAGTGGCTTCCGTGGTAGTACTTGTCAATTGCGAGGCCACTGGTAACAGTAGGAGGTTTTCGAGCAGATGTCTAGTTAAGTGTTTAGATGATTACTAGCTTACGGGTTCCAGCCATTTGCTAGTCTATAAAGAGTCTATACGAGATCCTTTTTTTTTTTTTTTTTGCTTATTTCTCCTGGTGCGACGTTGCGATGGTCTTCCAGGTCTCGATCGGCCCATCGCAGACAACAATAGATAGCACCGAATCCTGCAGTCTCCACGACCGCGCATCATCAGAACTGCTCAGCAGAGCCGTGAGCGCCGCCGTCTCGCGCTTGATAACCACATCTAGTGCATCGTCAATGGGCTTTTCATTGTAGAGCAACGAGAAGTGCGGTAAGAACTCCGATTCGGCCCATTGCGCCACGGCGTCCGGGGCGCTGGCTGGCGCCGCAAGATAGCGCGCGCGCGCAAACCGCGCCAGGGCCACGAGCGAGGCGTCACGCGCCACGGGGAGATAAACCTTATTGAAAAACCGGCCGCCATATTGCGGCGTCGTTACTGCCAGCGCCACCCGGGCATTGACAGAAATACTGGCATCGTTGGCGGCGGCTGCCAAAAATGCGCGTAGCTCGGCAAGCACCTCAGCTGGCCGCGCAGCATGCTCGGGCGTGAGGCTGGATGTCACCGTCATGTGGGCGCGAAAGCGCGGCGAGTCATGGAACGCGGGGACCGCCGCAGGTAGGCGATCCATGGTCTCGGAGAGAACAGTGTGCAGCACGCCGGGGGGCGGTTCGAGCCAGATTGCAACGCCCATGGTAAACGGTACCGATTGCTGGTGATGATAGTGGTCAAAGAGGAGGAGGACTCAATGGCTGCGCTGGTGAGGTCGATGACTGTGTTTACGCTGGTCAGACTGGTATGTACACATAGAAACTTTTGTCTTTTTTTTTTCAACCCGTCCGCGACGAGTGCCGGTCGTTGACCCTTTGCCTACCGCAAGCACCCGCACACGTCTACCTACCATGAACACGGCTAAACACATTACTACCACATTTCCGCAGTACCCCGACCGTCGGGTTTTAATTGCGCTTTTTGAAAACGTTGAAAACGCCGCTGAGATCAAGCAGCGCGTGATACAACCCGCGTCCGATGCCGACGCGTTGAACTACGCTTTCATCTCGGCAACAACAGTCTACTCGATCGAGCATCTTCTTGCTGCCGTGTACCGCGCATTTGTTGACGGTTCCGATGGCCAGGCCCGCACGAAGAATGTGCACTCTGATATTATCTTTAGCCTTTCACCCAACAACAACATCATGGATGGCCTGCGGCGCTTCGGCATTGCCGACGACTCACTCACGCTGCTGGCTGTGCGCGTTCTTACCCCCGAGGATGATGCTGCTGCCATCGAGGCGGAGCTGACCGCTGTAGTCTGCGGCGACGAGACCGAGGTTTCCGACGCGGCGCTCGCTCGTGCTTGTGCGCCAGATGTGCTTAGAAAGAACTACAAGCTCTCCGCGACGTTTGATCTCGCTGACCGACGGGTTACAAACACAGTGCTGGTTGGCGCACTGTCGCTCCGCGGCTTATAACTGGCGCCGCCACTGTCCGCTCCCGGAGCCCCCTCAGCTTCCGGGTCTTGGCACATGCGCACAGTTTGTGTACGTCAGATCTGTAGAATAGTAATGCCCTAACCTTCCATATATGTATCTTTTATTTTTTTTCAACTTTTTCTAAGTCCATTCCTCAGCCTTTCTGAGTCCTGCTTTAACAACTAATCGTCAGACTCTGTCGGCTCGCTCGTTGACGTCCAGTGTCTGTCAGTGTTCCATTGCCAGTGGACGTTTAATCTATTCTTTTTTTTTTTTTTTTTGTTAATCCCGTCTTTCAGAATCCCCGAAATGGACGGCTCCGCGATGTCAACGGCGGCGGAGATGGCGACCCCCGCGCCGATCACGGCCAATGTATCCACCACGTCCTCGACCACTGCGTCGCAGTGCGCGCGACCGCACCGCCCCGGCATTGACAACTTCCCGCGCAAGACCAAGTTTGTCGCAGGAGTTATCAATAAATCACTTCCCTTTATCGTTTTGGGCCTCGTGGGCTACGCCATCTACGTCTACTGTTTTTTATACTGCTGGACCGAAGTGGTCTCCTTCCACAGTCGGCGTGTAGGCATTGCGCTGATATGTGCGTTTTGTGTTATTCTGACGCTACTCTTTGTAACCTGGGCGCAGATTTTGGTCGTGGGCCCTGGGCGGTACCGGCCTGATGAGGCCACCGCAGCTGGTGCTGGCGAGGCGGCAGACACAAGCCGGGTGATGGAAAAGCAGGCGGCGCTGCGCGAAGTCTTTGTGTGCGACCCCTATGGCTACCCGCTATGGTGCTCGACGTGTCAGATGCAAAAGCCGGACCGCGTGCATCACTCGGCGGAGCTTGGCTACTGCGTGCCCAAGATGGACCATCTGTGTAACTGGGTTGGCGGCGTGATTGGTCTTGCCAACTATCGCTTCTTCATGCAGTTTCTGGGGTACTTCACGCTGCTCCTGAGCTTTCTTGTGGTCAGCATGGCGGTGTTTACCAGCACGTACAAGACCCGCACGGGGACACAGCCCGCGCATCTCATTGTTATTTTTGTCATTAGCGGCTTCTGGCTGGTCTTGTTGCTCGCGTTCACCGCCGTGCACATATCGTACATGCTCACCAACACGACCACGATCGAGAGCATGCGGTACAAACAATCCGATTTCCCCATTTTTAATTTTCGCGAGACGGCGCAGAGCAACCTGCGCGTCGTTTCGCGTATGCGCCGCACTGACCCGCGGCCCTACAGTCTCGGCTCCGCGGCGAATTGGCGCGTCGTCATGGGTGCCAGCGCGCTCTACTGGGTTTTCCCGCTGCCGCTGCCGCGGGCAGAGCGGGCGCTTCCATTTGCGGAGTTCAACCCGGCGCTGCTGGCCCTATTTCGCGAACGCTACGCGCGCAGCGAAGAAGGCTATCCGGCCGTGCGCGACCCGCCCTCGCAGCAGCCGGCAGAATAGCCCAAACCCTGGTTTTTTTTTGTTTTTGTCTTCATTTGTTTTTCGAATAGAAATGAACCAACCGAAACACCACCCAGCATCTCAATTCTCCACTATCATCATCAGCATCTCCAGCATCTACCATACTAAAATGTACCAGCACCGACGGCCTACCCTTTTACCCTCGCAAAGCCATATCAGCAAATCCTCGCGGCGGTATACTATTGCGCCGTCGACCCTCAAGTCCCGGCAGCTGGCGCATCTGAACGCGCAGCTGGCGCAGCTTCAGGCTGGTATGAGCGACCTCGACAATCTACTCCGGGTGACGGCAAAGCAGGCGGAGTATATCCGCAAACTTGGAATCCTTCACGGCTCTTTGTAAGTTTTTTTTTTTTTTTTTTAGTGTGTCACCTTTTTTTTTTCTATGCTTCAGCGATGCTTACGTATTTTCAAGGTTCATGGCTGGTCACAAGGTCTTTGAAGAAGAAGCAATGCGCGCCCAGGAAGAGGAAGAAGAGTGCTATGAACAGCAGCAGCAACAGCAGCAACAGGCGGATTTTGACGAGCAGCAGGCTCAGTCACAGGCATAACCAGATGGCTATTTTCTATTAGAATTCTTTTATTTTTTTTGTTTCATGATTATGCTTTTCTTGTCAATCCGCTCTTATGGACTCTTTGTGTTCCTTCTGTACGGTCAAGGTCCCAGGCAGGTCCTGAAAACGCACTCGTTTTGGTCGGCCGTTTTTACGCGTCTCTACTGCGTGCATCGCGTCAGTAAAATCACTTTTCTGGCAAAATATGCCAGATTTTCTAGCGATAATTGTTGTTGCTGTTTGTCTATTTTATGAACTTATGCATTTTACAAATCCCGTATTGAGCGTTTCATAAAACATTCATCTTTACCATTTGTTTGACTTTTTTTTTTGTTTCCTGGCATTTTTAGAGGATTCCTTGGTTCCAGTCTGGTTGTATCAATAAGGGTCTCAAGGCTAGAAGAAAAACAGTCAAGAATTTCATTCTAAATTATCTCTTTTGGCTTTGTGTACTTGTCGTTGTCTCTATACTTTCTGTAATAGTCGCTATTAAAGTCAGTATTATTCAAGCGCAAAGCAAGAAAAGACCCATATATGGGCATAGTTGAAACAATCGTCATAATAGTATATAAAAAGTATCACGTGATGTACGGCTGTAAATATAACAACAAATTGAAAGATTTAAAATTTAGGATATAGACCAGACACAAGTTGCATCTACGCTTTGCTTAAATCTATATTAATGCGTTTTCTTTTCAGTAATGTGGTATGTATATATATATATATATATATATATAAACTTGATAAGGCTTTTAATACTAGAAAAAAAGTAATTTAGGTGTTTTCATTACCATTAAAAAGAGATATCGTTTGGATTGTTTGAGGGATGTTAAATTCCATCGTTTTTTGTGAACACAAAATGGACAACACATGTTTGCCAGGCCTGAGACGAACTTCGCTTACGACAATGATTTTATGGGTTTAAACCTTGCAATCCTGATTACCTATTAATGAAGACTAAACCAAAGCTTTGTAAGCCTAGTGGGATTTATTTCAATTGTAAATGGGTCAAGTTAGTCAAACCTCACAGTGCAGATTTATAGTTTTTATTTTTTATTTTTTATTTTTACTTTTTTCAAAGCCAGTAATACAAGTACAGTATCTTGACCAGCCGTGCACAGCACTCTTGCGGACATGATATGATTGAATCTGATAATGCGTCTTAAAATGAAAGCTCGCTGCAAACTGCTCAGGTGGCCAGCGCTGCTTAGAAAAAAAAAAAAAAACGCAGTCTCTAATGTTGAAAACCTCACAGTCTCCCCTCACATACCCTCTCTGTCCCCATACTTTGAATAGTTTTTTTTTTTTTTCTTTCTTTTTTTTTTTCGCTGCCCCCCGTAACTTGTAGGGCCTAGCCACTGCCCGCCCTGACAGTTTAGAAAGAAAGTGCGCTCAGGGACCTCTCCCACCAGTGAGCAGCAGTAAGAAAAATAAAAAGTCTGGTCCCAAACGTCGGATATATACCTGTTAATCAGCAGAGGAACTAGACAGAGCTACTAGAATTAGGAATATAATGTCTTCGGAATACTCTCGCCCGCCGGCCTGAACAGGCCACCTGGTAGCTGACATCATCGCCCAGTCCACCCACACCAGAATTCCAACAGCAATATACCTGTGAGCGGGAAGCGGACTGCTGCCCATTAGCGCGTCAGCATAATGTAAAAAAATAAAATAAAAATTAATTCTAGGGCAAATATCCATTCACCCCAGATCGCTCCACCATAGTGAATAGTGCGCAAGGGGCATCTGTGGACTTTTTTTTTTCGTTGGCTTAAGCATATACTATGAAAATCTTACGAGCACTTGCATTGCCCAGAAACACTGTGAGATTCAAGCTCAAAGAATTGTTTATGTACTAAAGCAGAGCGATTGACAGTACTAATGGTAATAACTGCGCGCAGTAAAAAAAATAAAAAAAATACACATGTGCCCGTCATACCAACCGCATTGTATATAGTAGACTTCACCTTAATGTTGAGACCATCCCAGCGCAAAGTATACCTAGGACATACCAGATTACATTGGCCCGATGCGAAGTGGCTATTCACTGGTGAGTCTTTTTTTTTTTTGGTTCAGGTTAGTAGTTGATATTGTCCAAATGTTGTGCAATCACAACACGCGCTAAGTATTACTGTGTCTAGTACGAAGAACTTTTAGGTAAATAACTGATATAACTGAAAAACCTTTAGCAAAAAAACAAGTCACAATCCAGCTCTAGTTACAGAATATTTGGTAACAGCTGTTCAGCAACAACGGCATCTATAATAACCCTTATTTCATACCTAGTAAATATTTGTAACTGAACCTAACAAATGAAGGGGAAAAAACACCAAACCAATCTGTTCAAGTTTTAAGGCATTTTCTTCTTGGCCATCTCAAGGTCTAATCCCGTCAACTACATAAACTAACTTGCTAGATAGGTTGTTGTTTTATTTTTAAGAAATAACAGTTTGCCGACATAACAAAACTCACAGCAAAAAAAAAAAAGAAAAAAGCGGACTAATATTGCCGGTGCTTGGCAACGGCCCTGTCATACTACAAAACATGTAAGAAAAAAAAGGCTGCATTAGAGGCTGGCCAATTTTCAGCGGTTCATTAGTATTATCGTCGTATTGGCCAGTCCTAACCCCCACAAAAAAAAGCATCACAGCCAGCTGGACCTCCATGCCCAAAGACTACCTTCACGATAATTCAAATATTTTTCTTTAAAAAGTTAAGTGCTGTTGTTTTAGAGGAGACGCGTTGCTACTTATAGTATATGAGTGTCATCCAAATCAACACACGCTGCAAAATCAGAAATTGGGAAAAGCTGGTGCCTTAACTAACCAAGAGAAATTGTACAGCTGTGTATTTTCCGTTAGAAAAAAACCTTACTAAATTCAATGGAATACGATACCGACTAATGACTTTTGGTGAGTGCAGAGCCGGAAATTAACAAACTTTAAACATGAATAGTACAAATGACCGCAATAGCAGCTAGTAATATAGAGCCAAACAATAATAGCTAATAAGCAAAAAAGGCTTGCAAACGTTGCTTACATTCACAAGAAATGAGAAAGTACAAGCTTAAAACACAAATCATCAAATGATACTTTTTTTTGATCCAGAAATATCGTTCAAGCCATAACTCACAGATAAGCCATACTTTAGTCGATTGAGATATTAGTTGAACAAAGATGAAATTTAGTCATCGTGGATTTTTCACGCAGTTATGCACCGTTGAAAGTCTGCCATTGTAAAATAACCAAGAAAAAATTTTTTTTTGATAAAAAAACAAAAAACTTAAATAGTATTCAGATATGACCGCTTAAATTTAAAGACAATGCAAAGTAATAGAACAAAAAAAGCCAGAGGATAGAAGTGTTAACTTTTTGAATCAAGGCCTGCTGTGACAATTGTTGGTTGGCACTTTACCAAACTAAAAAGATCAAATGGTTATAATCAATGTTTTGACCAGCGAGATAGAACGGCCTAAAAACTTAAGAAACGTGCCTAAAAGAACTGAAAAATCTTTAAGTCAATAGCTACCTGTAAAGAAAAAAGCTGTATATCATTTTTTAGTTCAAAAAGCGTGCTAAATCAGCAGGTTTCTAGAACATTTTAGCCTTTCTTTTGTTGGCTTGAAGCTGAATGGAGTATACGCAACTTGTTTGGCCAAAGATGGATCGTAGGCAAATGCTGACCCGTTAGTCTCTGTGTTTGTTTAATATAAGTAAACTCCAACCAGAGCACTAGCTTACAAAAGCTCGAAAACAAAAGAGGTCAGTAAAAGTGCCAAAATTATTCTAAAAGCAAGAACTTTCAGCAGGCGTAAAAAATGACAATGAGAATGTTCGCAAGGATGGGCTGAGCTGAATTTGCCTCATCGTAAACCCGATGTCGGCGCAAAAAAGAAAAAAAAGTTTTAGGGAGTCGAGGGGATAAAAGAAACTGTTGAGATTGTTATCAAATCCATCAAAAATCTAAAGAAAAATCAAGTATTGAAAAAAGACTTGAATTTGTGTTTTCTACCTTTGAAAACAAAAGACCATAGTAAAATATATACTATATATATCACTAACTTACAACAACACTATTTAGCAGTGGTTTATTTGATACTGTAAGCTTCTATGGAATAAGTTGTTGTTGAGGAAAAAAAGAGGAGGAAGCCTGCGATGTTTGACAATTTGTGATTGATTACGCAGGCTCTGCGCACATTATCCCCTGTTTTCTCCCGAGCCACATTGCAATCTTTTCAGCAGTTTCCTATTCAACTACATTAATTAATGATAGAATGCCATGCTTATGCCCATCTGATAAAGTCAGATTGATGTCCAGCTAAAGCTGTCACAAAGATAAAACTAGAATGAAGGACTTGAGTGCTGCAATAAGGTAAGACAAGTAATTTTACAGATTGAATCAATATAATAGCGGGAGTTCAGAAACAAACAACAATAATGAATTACAGTAATTAAAGCCCAACTTTTGATGTCAATCAACCGTAGATTTCACTTTAAACTTCTTGGTCGGATAATCAACCCGTTTGCCTTTTTTTTTTTTTTTTTTGAAAGCTAGTCTCTAGTGCTGGTTTTTGATGGAGCCTAATGCCCTCTAGAACAACTTTCTAACTCAAAAATAGTAGTTTTTGACAAAAAAAAATAAATACATGCCGCTACCAACAGCTGTGACTAGTGATGATGTTTTTGAAATCATGGTACTAAAATCTGGTAGTGAAACAATTTACAAATTTTTTTTACGTATTCATAAGAATGGTAGCAAGACAAGAATGTATCAGTACAATACATAAACTTGTGGTACTTCTACCTGCGTTTATTAATTTCCAGAGCCAGAAAGTATCTGAGAATATTTTCAAAGCTGGGTAACCCATGACTACCAATCATCATTATTAGACCGGCAGAGAGCTCTGCGCAGTTGAAGGAGCCTTTGTAGCGGTGCTGGAAGTGGTCCAACCTAAGCAGCAGTGGGTTACGCGAGTAGGGCGTAGTGGTCCAAATAAAGATGTACGCAAGCCAGCAAAAGAGTGCTAGCTGTATTATTGATGAGTCTTACTATTGTTATTATAAAAATACAGACAAGTTTGCCATTTCCTGTTGTTGAGTTCTTCGACTGCCCTCTAGTAATGCTCAGAGACGTTAGCGATGCTAGCGTTATTCTCGCCAAGCGACCCTGACAAGCATCAAGAATCGAAGCCAATGACAGAAAACGCTGAAGCTTTTTTTTATTTTATTAAGTGTAGGTTTTATTATCATTTTTTGACCACTTTTTTTTTTTTTACAAATGTCTTGGCTTGTTTTTATTTTTTTTTAGACCGTTTGATCCGCAAATACGAAGTGTGCGTGATTGGCCAGTCTTTCGGAATTTTATTTGAGTCTACCTACCCAAAATGGGGAATCTAAGAGATCTGATAAAAAGCAGTCACTGACTACTGACCAATAGTAGTGTTGAACTGCGTCAAAGGCGCCAACGCAAAATGCACTCTGATTATATTGATTAGATAGTTTGTAGTCATACAAACCCTTAATTTATACTCTATGAAATACGATCTTGCCCTGCCCAATCAGGACTCAGCAGCCTTACATTGGTAAATTCCAGTTACGTAATCTCCGTCAGCGGAGATCAGATATATTTCAAACAGGCAATTACTTAACTTAACCCTGTTCTGATGACGCTAACAGGGCCAATCAGATAAAATTTTGAATTCGGATGCGCCCGGCGCCCATTAGCTGCAAACAATACGATCTGTTAAGATTTTTTTAGATTTTCCTGTTTGGGATGCATATGGGTCAACTTTTTTTTTTTTTTTTTTCACTAATATAACAACCCTGGCAGTACATGGAGGGATCCGCTTTCATTTATATAAAAGACAAGGCTTCGTTCATTTTTTCTTTTGCTTTCTCTCTTTTTTGATTTTGCCGCCGTTTCTACTTTATATTTGCAACATCTTTTTTTCTTTCCCTAAAGAGCGACTTACCATCTCTGCACCATGATGGCCTCCGAAGCGTACGCAATGATTCAACAAACCATTGAGAAAACATACTCAAAGGAACATGAACTGTTTTATAACAGTCCAATCACGCCGCCTAGCACTATACTTGGTCTATATAGCACAACCGGAACTAATGGCCAAATATTTTGTGACCCCGCCTCTGGTATGCTCACCGATGCCTCCAGCACACTGCCTTCGCCGCCCGCTGCCGTCGCCAAACCTTCTAAGCCTGCTGGTTCGGGCCCTACCAGAAATAATAGCGTGAGCAGAAATAACACGACTAGCACCAACAACAACGACAACACCAATGGTCGGCGGCGTGACTATGTCTCGTGGTCTAAGCGCGAAACTGAAGGTCTTGTGCGATGGCTAGTGGCTCAGGATAACTTTCTCGCCATGAAGCGAAATACGGCGCAGATGCTACCAAAACTGTCACAGCATCTGCAACTTCATGTCACTGGCTGCTGTAAGACTGCAAAACAGTGCGACCATAAGATTCGCAATCTGAAAAAGTGTTATAAAAAGGTTAAGGACAAGCTTGGTCGTCTAGACATTGTTGACTCTGTCAACGCAGAACTTGAGCAGGAGATTCTTGATCAGTTTCCATACTTTCGCGAATTTGAAAAGATCATGTCAGATGAGAACAGTTATCTCAAGCCACTGCCGCCGAGTATTCTCACTCCGCCGAAATCAGAGGAATTTGATTTCAACGACATGTCCAAGTTTCGCCTAATGCCCACTGTCAAGGACGAAGACCATGAATCCATAAATACACCAGACACGACTGGCGCGTCACCATATTACAACAGCATCAACAGCAATACCACAGATAACAGCGCGTACGCGTCACCATCAACCAAGAAGCGGAAAATCACCCACATTAGCCCGTCTTTAATAGAAGATAGCAACCCCCACACAAACTTATTAAACATTCTGCAGGTTATGAGCTCCTCGGGTAGTGACGCTGTTGCTGATAACACTACCACTGCGTGCATTCTGGCAGACCATATTAAGACGGCGCTGGCCAAAAAGGAAGCCACAAACCGTCAAAAGCTATATTTAGATCATTTGCAAAGCCAAATTCAGCGGCACACGCTGCGGGTGCAAATGCTCTACAATAACGGGCAAGTGTCCCGGGCAGAGCAAATCATGGATAAAATTGATGACCTAGAACAAGAATTACATGACGCGCTATCGCGGCCCCTCGAGTACTTTTATGTAAATTGACAACAGCAAAACCTGCTTGTATGAAGGGTATATGAAAACAAAGTAAATAATTTGATTGATTGGTAAAAAAATTAATGAATTGATAAAAAAAAAAAAAAAAAAAAAAAAAAAAAAACAAAAAACAAAAAAAAAAAAAAAAAAAAAAAAAAAAAAAAAAAAAA
>JAKUCA010000401.1:0-15259 GCA_030567025.1 Geotrichum europaeum
ATTGAATAACAAAAAAAAAAAAAAATTACAGCGCGGGAGGAGCCTCGAGATCATTGTCCTTGGCTGGCGAGGCGGCCTTGAGCTTGCTTTCGAGTTTTTCAAACTGCTTGAGCGAGGCCTCTTCCTCCGGATCAAGCACCTGCTCGACACCAGTAACCTCCTCGACGTAGTGCATGAGCATCGACTCAATGCCATGCTTGAGCGTCACGGAAGACGAGTCGCATGAACGGCAGGCACCCTGCAGCTTGAGCAGAACCACGCCATCGTCGGTAAAACCGCGGTATTGCAGGTCACCACCGTCCTCCTGGATCGCGGGCCGAATGCGCGTATCGATAAGTTCCTTGATCATGGAAACAACCTCATCATCCTCCTCGGACGGCATAGTGTCCTGAGCCGCCTCCGTGCCCTCAATCACCACCGGCAGCCCCGCTGTCAAGTGTTCAGTCAAAATGCTAAAGATCTCCGGCTTGAGAAGCGTCCATGAAGCCTCAGAATCCTTCTCGACCGTGATGAAATCGGATCCAAACATGACCGACTTGATGCCGTCAACAGCAAACAGTTTGCGCGCAAGCGGCGACGAGTGGGCATCACGCCCACTCACGTACTCGAGGGTGCCGCTAGTAGCCGGCAGCACCTCCTGCGACGGCAGAAACTTAAGCGCATCGTCATTGGGCGTCGGCGACGTCTGAATGAACATGGTGCGGCGTTGCTGCTGCTGGACCGCGCCCGCAAAACGCAATGAGCGTCCCGCCGTAACTGATCTGGGCCGAGCGGCAAGAGTCAGCATAGTGCGCGTTGATGACCTCGTAGAGACCACGTGCAGGCGCTGTGTGACTTGTCTAGAGCTCGATCTGAGAAGAGAAAAAATATGTTTAGAAGACATTTTGCGATAGGGGAAAAGTGCAAGTTAAACGTGAGAGAAAGGTAGAGAGAGAAAGAAAAAAGAAACCCGGTTTGTAGATTATAAATTTATGTTTTTTTTTTTTTTTTGATTGCGCATTAGTAATAACTCTTAGGTCACAAATCACATGACAAATCGGTAATAATTGGCCGTTGATTGGTCGCCGTTTAAAGGGTAGTCCTACTGCACCAACCAATGGCCATCACCAACTTGTAATGCAAGAGGGGTCCATGGCCCGAGGAAGCAGAATTTGAACTGATCCTCGAGATATTATGGCCCACGGTACAAAAAAAAAATCAAAATAAAATAAAAAACTTCGTGTACCAGTAAAAAACTAATATATATATATATATATAAAAATAAAAATAAAAATAAAACTCTCTCAAATAAACACATCAGCATCCCGTCAATTTGTTTTTAGGCCACACGTACTGTGTGTCCTCCCACGACGTAATGTTTGGATTGTCGTACACGTCCCGATGGCTCTCAATGTAGTCGTAAGTTGGGTACCCAGAGGGATCACAAGTAATACTGATTGCTTTGGGCGGCTGGTATACCCGGACAAAGTCAATGCGCATGTGGCTTGGCCACACCAGCGACGCCCAATCAATGTAGACCCACGAGGTCGAAAGACCCAAGTTCAAAATAATGGACATGGGCTCCTTCGAGATCTGGCGCTGGCCAATGTTACCATTGGGTCCCAGCGACGGCGCATAGAGAGTGTGTGTCGGGGTATCGCCAATGAACCAGCGGATATACCCAGTGTTATCATCGTTGAGATACTCAAACCCATATGACTGAAACCCTGGGTTGTCTGAGTACTCATACCACGATGTGTTCAGCGTTGAGGCCATCGAAATGGCCTGCTGCAACGGGCCGCCAAACCACGTGTTGGTCACCGTTGTGGTGCGGTTGTAAATCTCAATAAAGTTCATGTCCGGCATGTACCAAATATCGTAGGGTGCCAGTTGCACCGACTGCGACACAACGCCGACCTTCAGATCCGAGCTGACAGTACCCTCGAGCGCATCAATCTCTGGGGCACCGCGGCCCACACCGGGGTTCGGGTGGTCTGCACCATCGCACGTACACGCATTCAGTTTCTGACCCTTGAGATACGAGATGCCATCAGTTGATGACTGATTAGGCGTAATGCCTGCATCGCATTCATTGTAACAATAGGGCCAGACACCTTCGGTCGTTCCCAGGTATCCAGGGCGGCCAATGTTTCCAAGGGTCCAGATTCCTGGCCATAAACCTAAAACGTGGCCGTAGCCAGCCAGCTGTGCGCTGACTTGGAGATAGCCTTGTGTAAAGCACAGTTTGTTCCACGACTGTACCATTCCCGAGCGATAAAACAGGTTGTGGTTTTTAAACGCATCCATGGTCAACACCAGCGTGCCGCTGGCAGTTGTAGACGCGTCGGGGTCATACCATTCTAAATCCTTCGTAGCAGCATAGTGAATGTCCGGGGCCGTCCAGAACTGGTCATCACCTTCGTAAAAGGTGCGGCCCTCCTTGTTGAACTCCTCCGAAAACGCCAGCGTCCATTTAGATCCGTCCAGAGCGGTAAAACTCTTGGCATCTTGCGGCGTGTCCGGGTCTACAAGCGTTGTCCGGATGGCCGAAAGGATGTTGTACTCGTACGACGTGAGCATCTCAACCTGCTCGACGACAATGCTGGTGTGACTGTGCTCGCTCGTGTGGCCTGTGTAGGTCAACACAGGGTAGACAACAAAGAGTATAATGGCGCCCAAAAGTAGCGAGAGCATTGCCAAGAGCGATAGCCAACCACGCTTGTCTAGGCGCTGGCACTTGCGGTCGTATTTGGCATCCAGAATAGGGTCTGGGTTGTGCAAATAGTCGTCTGCCTCTTTCTCATCAATATGAAGCGGAAAAGACGAGGTGGGATAGCCGCCAAATGGCGAGAAATCCGATTGAAACGCAAATTTGCCAGCGGGGCGGCCGCCACCGTTTACAGAGACAGACGAAGCACCAGAGTCGTTTGAAAACGACGAATCGCGGTTGTTGTTGTTAAGGTAGAGGTCACTGTTGGCAGAACGCAGCAATGACTGGCCGGCACCCATCGTCATGATGGAAGGGGCCGCGGACGAAATGCGGTTGGGGTAGCGGTCAAACTCGGCAGAAACAAACATGTTGAGCGAGGCTGACGACGGGCGCGACGACGGATTTGGCAGCAGATGCGCGGATGCGCCTGCAACAGCTGCCGCGGAGCCGGCGACGGCAGCGGCCGTGGACATGCCCATTGGCGTTGGAAGCCCGCCAGTAGGGGTGTACGATGAAGCGTAGTTACCGCTGGGGTAGTTAATGCCGGCTGGCGCAGATTCCTGGGGAAGGTATGCGGATCGTTCTGGATACCCACCACCATAAGCAGATTCACCACCAGATGTGCTGTGAGTGACGTTGACGCGGGAGGTGCTGTTGTAGTTGTTGTTCTCAGAAACAAACAGGTACTGGTCTGAGCCTACAGAGGCCTCGTCCGAGGTGTTGTCAGTCGAAAATGGGTTGCGGGGTGGTGGATAAACGTCCTCGTTGCGAGTGTGGTGTTGATAGTGGGATTCAGGCGCTGCAGGGACGTTTTCTTCAGATGACGCGGTATAGACGGCTTGCTGCGGGTTCGGCGGCGAGTCTGAGGAAGTGAGATTGCGCGTAATGTTAGCCATGGTGACGACGTGGTAGAGAAACGAATAAAAAAAAAAAAAAAAAAAAGGGCAGTGGTATGGTTGTAATTAAGGTATCCACCTTGTGGATTTTCCCTTTATTCTCGTCTGCGAAGCGGCGTGGTGTCTGCAGGTCGGGCTGCAACAATTGGCTGAGGAAACGAGCGTGGGGTGGACGAGCAAAACAGTTGATGATGTAACGGAGACAGAAAGAAAAGAAATGGACAGATTGTGTTGTTTATATTTTCATTTTTTAATTATTATTATTTCTAATTTTAACTATCTTCTGATGTTCTCAAAGGGCCCTTTTTATTCCAAGCCGAAGGTTTTGGGCAAAATAACAATAAGCAGAAAGCACGGGATCTGGGTGATATTTTGGATTGTTATAGTGATAGAGGCCCTCAGCTCGAATATCACTCTTTATCGCTACACACAAAGGCCAAGAAAGAGCAACACAAGACCCGGGGTTAGGGCTCTTGTCTTTTATCACAGTAGAAACAGCTCGGCAAGACCATGTATCAAATAGAAAAAAAAAGGTGATAAATAAATAAAATTAGAATAAATATAGCTACAGAATTAAACAATATCAATAGAGTTGTTGTTGTTGTTGGCGCGCGCTCAGTTGATGGCCATATTGACCAGTCGGCGCGCAACCACGTTGCCGTTCATGCCAGATGAACTGCTTTCATGCAGCAACAGTTTCAAACTGTTGTCTTTGCCGGCCACTAGCTGCCGTTGCGGTCTACGCGTCAGCAGGTAATGATTGGTTGCTAGCAGCAGTGGCACCCGCAGCGCGGTGTCGTTGCCGCTGCCCTGCGCCAGCTCCACCAGCTCATCTTCGTCGGCGGGGGCCAGCTGCACAGGCTCTTGAGCTAGCATTGTCAGCACCGACCACAGTTCTGTCGGCGCTGCGCTTCGCAGTCCCCGCGCAAGCACCCCCGACACCTGGTGCTGGTGCTCGGGCGCTGGCGTGGCGCGATACGGCTGCTGCTCATCACCAGTGATGAATCGATGTAGCGCTTGGATGCGCTGGAAAATCTCCTCGTCCTTATCGTCAACTGGTAAAAACTGTGTGTGTTTTGATGCCGTCATCAGCTGAACCACAGCGCGCAAAAGCTTGTAGTCGCTCGATATGCGCAGCTCCTCTAGCTTGCCCACGCTCGGGTCATCAATGGATAGGTTGTCCAGATAAAAGCTAGGGCACAAAATGGAGAGCAGGTGTCTGGCTGACTCCAGCGTGGCAATGTCTTGCCCCGCGCGTACGGTGCCATTGGGACTACTGATGGTGCCGCCAATGGGAATGTTGATGGCATCGCCGCCATCAAGTGGCAGTCCACATACCTTAGCTTTGCCAAGAATGTTCATCTGTGAAAACCGGTCTGTTGCCAGCAAGCTGTCAAGAAATCCAGCAATATTGTCTGTGAAGATACCCTCGACATCGTCCCAGCTGTCACAAGAACGATCGTCAAGCGTTGCTGCACAGAGCTTCTTTGGTGCGCGCGTGGCCGACGGCTCTTCGCTGTCAACGTCGACATTTGACGCTTTGCGCTTACGGCTGGAAGTCTCCTCCTCAATGACTGCGGCGGCATCTAGCAGACTATTAATGTTCATCTTGCTGCAAGACTCGGAGTAGCTCGTGGCTGGCTGGGTGTCCATGGAGAAAGTTGGAGTGCACGGAGTATTGACGCTTGCAAGCGTGGTCAAGTCAGACTTGGGGCTCTGCGGTGTCATCTCGGGGGTGGGCGGCGCTCCCTGTGGCTGCGCAAGCTTGGGCGAGTCGGTCGAAGACGTCGACGCCTTACGGTCGTGTGCGAGAGTGAATAGTGGGTCATAGCCCAGACACACTCTCTTAGACTTGTCACAGTTGAAGCAGGTTGGATGTCTTTCGTCGCACTATCAAAAAAAAAAAAACCTTAGAGTTAGTTATGGGTTCACAAAAGTACACAAACGGTGTTGACCAGTTGAAGAGGTACATACCTTGATGCGGCGCTTTCTACAGGTCAGACAGCCCGTCTTTGTTCGGCGCTTGATTTCGCGCGACGAGCTTAGAATTGTGTGATGTGTGTGGCTCTGTTGCTTGACGTGGTAAGTCGCGTAGTACTGGGGCTGCGGTGGCTGCGACACCGCTGTTGGCTGTTGGTAGTTGTAATATGCCTGGGGCGGAGAGTAGTATTCGGCATGCTGAGTGGATTGATGATGCTGGGGCGGCTGGAAGTCCATAAGAGGGAGATGCTTGAGGGAGGGCAGCTGCTGTCTGTTGGCGTCCTCAGGCCATGACTGGTTAAAAGGAAGCTGTGGTGTCGGCAGCGGCGTGACCGGCAGCTTGACGAGCGGCGGTAGCAGCGCGGGCATATAGGAAGTGTTTTCCATGTTTGGGGTGGCTATCGGCGTCGCAGGGTAGGGCTCGGGGACCTTGATTTTTGGCAGACTGAGGGCTGACTTGGACGGTGGCAGTAGATAGTTGGAGTTCATTACGAATGAGTGTCGTGAAGGCCAGAGTGAAAGAGAGAGAAAAAAAAAAAAATTACCGGAGATTATATATAATTTGAAATGCAAGAGAATGATGAAAATAGAAAATAGGTTCGTGATTTGATTGAGGATATATATATAGTTTTATATATTTGATGATCATTTCTATACCTTTTCTTTTCTAAATCTTTGATATATTCTATGGGTATTCCATATATTCGATATATTTGTTCGACGAGTTTGCGAAGTTGAGCATGGTCGTTTCTGATTACCACATTTCTTTTTCTTGTTGTTTTTTCAAGCTTAAAGCTAAAAATTTCTTTTTAGGGCTCGACCTTTTTTTTCTTTCTTCCAAAAAAGAAATTCAGAAGACAAAAAGAAGAGACGAAGAACATACGAAGACCAGACGAAGGCCAGAGGATGACCAGACGAAGACCAGACGAAGACCAGACGAAGACCAGACGAAGACCAGACGAAGACCAGACGATGACCAGACGATGACCAGACGAAGACCAGACGATGACCAGACGAAGATCATGACGGCAAAGAAGAAATAAAAGAAAGAACAAAAATAAAGAAAATGAAAAAAAGGTCTTGGAAGGTTACGAAGATCGTTCTGTTAGAAGGTGATGCCAGAATGTATATCTTCTGGCGATGCTGCTAGGCAAACAGAGGGCCCAAGCGGCGACAACATCATTGCCCGGCGTTGTTTTCAAGTCAAAAATCTGGTTTGGCAGGCGTTTTTATAATCTTCTGGCTGTGCCGTCGCAAAAGACAGACTGCTTAGAACATTGCTTCATCTACATCTTTTTGTCAAGGCGATGAATGGCTTGAAGCAGTTGTAAGGTCAATAAGTGGTAATGGTAGAAGCAGCAGCAGCTGGATACCTCTGGCCAAAATGGCCTTCAGACCGTAAAACAGTCTGAACAAAATATAAAAAAAAAAAAAAAAAATAACAATAATGGCATCGGCCGAGTGAGTTGCTGCTGTTTCCTCTGTTGTTGCTTCTGATGCTATTGCTGTTGAGTTGCTGCTGGATAATTGCTTTTTTGCAGACGTCAAAACAAAGACAACGTCGGTACCAAAAAAAAAAAAAAAAAACATATTAGTTTTGGTCTAACTGTCAGCAGCGACTTACGGAGACGGAGAGCTAGTATTAAAACCTCTTGTCGGGCACAAGCTCTCTCTGCGATGCTGACTGAAAACTGGATGTATCACACCTAGCGATTTCAATGATTTTCTTTGGGGACCCCGGAATTAAAACTTTGGTGTTTGGTCGGCTGGCCCGATGCAAGTACATTTCTGTTAGCTGCTGTTACAATTGCGGTGTTCAAAGCTTGAGCGAAGTATAAGTGGGCTGGCAATACGAATGTTTTCTTTTTTCGACCATGTTCTGCATGGTAGATTACCAGGGCTTGTATGTTTACCGTCGCAACTGTAAAGGGCTTCTCTTGCATCTCTTGACTTTCTTGGTGCTCCTACAATTACTTCTATAGTTATCCACTTACCAACTTCGTCACTTCAATACATTGTCCAAGGCAGTAATACCCTCCCAAAACATGATATATACTTTGGTCTTCTTCTTGACACTGCTGCTGTCTCACTTCAAACTTCTCTGGCCTTTTGAAACTCTTAATTTAATTATAGTCGTTTTTTTTTGTTGTCAAATGAAGTTGTATGGATCTAGCATCTATTATTACTTATCCACCAAGCGCCATCGCAGCGTCATGCCGCCATCCACTGTTGCAGCTACTGGACTGCGCGGTGGCACCAGCTCTCGGACTTAGGCCCTCCGAATTGGGTCACAACCGCCGTCGTAGTCGAAGGCGGCAGCAGTCTAGCGGCAGTACTTCTTTGTCTCCCTTTTCGGCTGGTACATCTTCTCTACCCTTTCCAAAATCTAAAAAAAAAAAAAAGAAAGGGAACTTTTACCACTAAGAATCTCGTTAATCTATGCGACATAGGCCAAATGCACATCATTTTACTTTGTTTGCATTTGGTATCCTGTTAGGCTAAGTCTCGCTCATGTATTTCTAAACTTTTTTCTTCCCTTTCTTTCTTTCTTTAAACTTGCGCTCGCCACTGATCTAGCATCCTTTTTTCCCTTTTTTGAACACAATTCTGTGCAACAATGAGCTCGGTTAGCCCAAATTGACGTCTTCGTTGCAGTAGAGACTGGTGGCTGGCTTCGGTTGATAGTTTGATCAACTTGTTCCCGGCCTTGTCTGTAAATAGACGCACGCTAACTTAGAAGCCAGTGTCAACTCGAATGCCCATAGACTGACATAGGCCAACCTCTATTTGTTGTAGGTTTCATGCGCTCGGTGACATTGTACTCGGACGTCATCGCTTTTGGCGTCGTAACTTCCTTGTTTAGCTAGTTTGCCATCCTTTTGCTGTTATGCACATCAAGTAGCTAGCTGAAATTAGCTATCTGTTGCCTTTAAATCATTTAGACCCTAGATTGTCACCGACAGTCACAATAAATAAAAGTCAGTTTGACCTGTAGTATGGCGAACTCTTCCAGCCGTCTTTTTATTGCTATCTATATGAGTTATTTTGGTCCAGTCTTGGTGACAGTTGTTTACATCATTGTTTGACAAGCATGTAGATCTCATGATTCACTATAACCAGCCTTTCTCTGCCATTGGCCGTGATTCCCAGTGATACCCAGCACATTGTGAAATGCTAAGAACATATCATCGCGAGCTGGGTGCGCTTATCCTCAGAGCTTGTCAAGAGCTTTGTTTTTCTCCGGGTCTAAACACCACTCTGCCCTCAAACTGCCAGCTCATATCGCAGTAGCCTACGGTCGAGCGTTCACCTACATACGTTAGCTTCAGTTACACTATCGAAAAGTTGAAGACCTCGATTGAACCCTGTCTTATCTGTGCGCTGCTACCAACTAGCTACCCCGCTATCTTCTGTCTGTAACTACCTGTATTTGCGGCTGTAGACTTGTTGGCAGCCCTACTAATAAACCTACGATGTATTAGGCAAAAAAGCAAAAAATAGTAACAAATTAGCCATGTTACATTGGTGCGCAAAGCACAGTTTGCCGACTACATATGTACCTTCGCTGCTATGCCAGCTGCCCAAATCATCAACCTCCATAGGTCTTTTCATCTCCATCGGTTGCTTGTCCGAGCTCTGACCGGTCTAAAAATAAAGAAAGATACCTTGTTCAGGCTATACCAACGCCCTGATGTTTTAATAATATTATTTTCATCTCACACATTTCTGTTTCATGATTTATCACGGTTGATATAATATTGACTTTTAAATTTATTGGTGCCCCTATTAGATTGCTAGTGACAAAAAAAAAAAAGTCAAATACCAGGTGACTAAATGACAGGCCGGTTACCTTCGTTAATCCCAAACAGGAGTGTAAAGGCGAATTCTTTGGGCTGCGTTTTGTATTAATTCGGGGTTGTACGTGAAATGTTTTTGGCAATTAACTCCTTACTTGCACCACGTAATCACAAGCGCTGTTGGCCATAGCTGGATTATGCGCGTCATGGCATAGATTATTGTAATAAGCACAAGTGCATCATGTTGCAAGCCTGCTCTACGTAATCTAGCTATTGTGGCCTTTCCATACGCACTTGACAAACCGACATGGCATTTTTAAGCTGGTATTTTCTGGGCCACAGTCGCAAAGTGGCACCTTCAGCGTGAGCCCCCGAAAATGACATTTCGTCCCACTTGATGTCTGCATCACTCCTGGCTTCCGAGACGCAAATTGAAAACCTGGTTGAGTGGGCCATACTGTGAAAACCGGGAGAGCCCAGGCCGGCTCTAACAGCGCCGGTCGCGGCGCTCCGAACTAGTTCATCGACACTGCAAACCAGCAACAGTCAGTGTGTATCCTCGTATCTCTAGCAGTAGCTCATCCAAAGATCTTGAAGGTGCCAGAACGGTATCACAGATTAACATAGAATAATTTCACCTGAGACTGTAGGTATTATAGTGCAAACTTTATGCACATCTTTGCGCAAGTCTGACCAAAACGGAACTTTCCAAAGGATGTTGGAACGTAAACGAAAATTAGTATTTGACTTACCTTGCTCGCTTATGTTTCAAGATCCAGAATCTGCTGGTCATTTTCCTTTTTGAAGGCACCTTTCAGACTCCATATAAGCTGTTTTCAGTTGCTTTTCTCCGACTATGATAGTTTGACTAGTTCAGCCTAGTATCCACGATAAAAATAGCACATTTCCCTACTAAAATTCACATATTATCCTGTTAGTTCTTCCCCTACATGCACATCGCTTTTCAAACCACATTCAAGTCGCAGCTAGACAGTATCAGAAATCAGCTAGATTGGGAGGCTTCCAATTACCAGTCTTTTTCTAAATGACGGGCTACAATGTCTCTCTTGAAAGATAGTCCCAGCATATCAGTTATAAATAGAAATCTTTGTTTCATAACCGTCGCCAACTTAGATTAAATGTGCAGCATTAATTCTCATACGGTTAGAACTTTTTTTAATTTCTCTAAAAGCTAGTTCGACTTAAAGAGTTTAACCGTCGTCATTATACGTGCAGAAGAAATGGTGGTAACACTAGTAACAGCTTCTTGCTACTTGGGTCCCAAATGCAATTGGAGAGCGACAATTCTATTTGTGAGCCCAAAGTTTTTGTCTTTTCAATAATGAAAGCAAGCTCACAATTTTTTACCAACAAAAAAATTTATAACTTTTTACAAACAAATTTACAGCCCTTGACAAGATTAAGTAGAGTCAATAGTCCCTACTTTGTTAGTTTTTCATAAGTTTTTTTTTAGTGGCTGGTAGGTTTTGAAATGTGTTGTCAGTTCAAAAAACAACCGTATACCAATACTTGCTGACGCCCATAATTTCAGGGATACATCGTTCAAAATTTGCCAATGCTCTATTGCAGTGGTAATTTAAAACGAAAATAGTTGATCAATAATAAGGCATGTCTGTATATATCTTCGACCACGGTTACCAACGGTTGTCACATCTGAAGTACATTTTTTCAAGCAAGGATAAACCACAAATACTTTAAAGCTGTTTGGCCGCAACAAGTGATATTTTCAAAAAAAAAAAAAAAGTGGATAAGTAGAATATGACCCATGAATGAGGCTATTATAGATAGTTCCAACTCGGAGGCCATGTTCAGGCCAGGCTCTTGATTCAGCGCCAACTTGTGAGTTTTCTGTTGCTCAAACTTTTTTTTGGTAAGCACAAAAAAAAAAACTTTGTGTAGCAATTGCAGTAGGTTCCATGAAGGCCTCCAAAATTGATATATATATCTGACAAAACCATCGCGTTGCATAAAAATATTACCAGACTATGAGCAGTGCTTAAAGGCCCCGCTTTTGTGTACTTCTTTCAAGAAATTTAGATACAGATATGTCTTAGACCAAGCCGTTGCTCTAGTGGATATGGGTTCCCTGACATAGCTTAGTGCATGCTAGTCAGGCCTAAGTATTTTTTTTCTTGTGATAACATGGAATATGTTGACAGGAATGTGTATGACGCCCAGTTTTAAAAATCAGATTAGAGTACGAATAATACGGAACACTGTGTAACTTACGTATACCACTATGGGTCCGAATCTAAGATAGGGAATATAAAAAATTATATGTTATATTTAGTTTTTAGGCACGAGTAGACAATGGATGGACAAGCCGCTATCTTTCTATATTTCTTCATCAAAAAAAAAAATCATCAGTTCAAGTTCCAAGAAATATTACATGGGTTTACATATTGACAATTAACCAGCTAGGCCTCTCGAGCCACCGCTTCAAATAGACTCACAAAGATCTGAATGGAGGTATTTCTTTCAGAGTGACGTTCATCTAGGAACAGCCCTCATGATAACCTCTCTACAAAAGGTTTCTTCTATTTTTTTTTTCACTCAAATATTTTGGGAAATCTCAAATTGGATCGGTTGTTGTTGCTCTGGCAGATGGTTTGAGCTAATGAGCTGGATGAGTGAGTATAGACAAATCAAGAGAATTTCTGAAAAGAATTTTTGCGCAGAGCCTATACATAATAATTATACCTGAGCTTTGGGAATAGACATAACGTAGACTCCTTAATATCCATCGGCACGTATCTTATTTGTCCATATACTTTGTCGGCTACTGATAGCACAATGAGCTGTTTGCAGCTCGCGAGCCGAAATAGTATTAATGCTGAGGAAATATAAGTCTATAGTGACAAGGGTAAGCACCCCAAACATTGGTACTGGCTAAAAATGTTTGCAGACCAGTTAACGGTGAGTTCACAGTGTGGGCTCTGGGCCGCTAGATACGTAGTATTCTATCATCGATCTGGCTTGTTCAGTTGCACCTGTGACCGAAACTGTCAAGCCTTCAGAGGCCCACTTGCCTTTAATTCTAGTATAATTACAGTCTATAAAGCTCTAGTCTTCAGGCGCTGCGATAGAAACTATCGTTTGACATAGTGGTGCTGACCCGCTATGCAGGCAAACCTTAACCTAAGAACGCACCAGCACAGACATTAAAACCTTAAAGCGGCCGCCATTTGCTGGATGGCGTGTTAAGGCAAAAAGTTCTTCACCTGCTCGTCCCTTGCAATGTATCATCTATGTAGATAGATGCGCCCGGTAAAAACAACTGCCCGCGAGTGTCTGTGCTCACAGCTTGGAACAGAACGAGACTGCTTACTCTACGGAAGGAATACAATTGCTACAGCTTGAAAGGTAACTGCGCAAGAAAAGAAAACACGGAATGGAATTCATTTCTAAGCAAAAAGTGACCGCTCTGGGGGCAGTTCAGTCTATAGATGTTCAATATATGGGCCGATTTCTCGCCATTCAAGGAAGAAAACGCACGTAACCCAAAAGCACTAAATAAGAAATCATTTTTTGGAAACATTAACCAGCACTCTGTGGGTTTTTGTCTGAGGAACCCCATGATCTGGACCATTGGTCTAGGTCTGGCTGTAAGCTGTCTGTTGCAAAATGACCAGTTTAGGATGTTTGGTTTCAGCTTTAATGAGTTCACACTTGAGTTAAAATTGCATCCTGTTTAAAAAAAATAAAAAATAAAAATTATAGTGCAGTGATCGGGTATGATACCAATTAGAAACTAAATAATTTAACGACTGTTAAAGCAAATATTTTCATGATTGTTGTTATTATTTGACCAACACAATCAGAGCCTCTCTACCTGCTTGAAAAACAGCAAAAACAAAGCATTGGTACCTGTTGAGTACCTGTCGCTTATATGAACTGTAAGTAGGTAGTCTACCTTCACGGCTGAAAATCCATGGATGACAATTAACAAGCCTGAAAAGTTTTCCATAATTTGGAGCCCTGATACAATGTACATCAAATTCTCCACATTGAGGACCTGAAATTCAAAATTGGCCTGACATTTAAGTGCAGCAAAGAAACACCAGTATGCTAAACGAATACAATAGTATGGGTTACATATGTCTAACTACATTTACCTCCTATAGACAAAGACTCTGATCTAGATCTTAGTAAAAGATATGATTAAAAGAGTTTTTGTTTGTAAAATGCTCTTTTTGAACCGCACTGATGAACCATAAAGGGGTATTACTCATAGTTAGAAAATCCTTTTTTTATTTTAATTATGGAAGTCCCATAATGAATCCCAAAAAAAAAAAAAAAAAAAAAGAAAAACTACAAAAAGCCTTTTTTTTTTCCTCCAAAAAAAATAACTATTAATTTCAACCGGGTCTTTCACTCCAGCGTCATCTTATCACACAGTTGATCTTTTGATATTTACCCACAGCATTTTTGCATTCATTTTCACACGTACCTTCAAAAGTTTTCTTTCAGAGCTTTATTTTGTGAATGCTCTTCAATGCCTGCTTTATCTCTTGTGTTTAATACCAAAATCAATGGATCATACTATCTTGATATTGAATAAAATCAAGAGAAATTAGCAAACTTATGAATTAAATAGTATCAAGCCCACTTACTGCCTCACACCCAAAATTTTAGTTAAACGGGCAAATCTATAAAGTAATCATACACCTGTTACCTAAACAATGTTGTAAATAGTTGACAGCCATTTGATTCCCGTTTCGATCTGCTTTTTTTTTTTTTTTTGAACAAAAAACTGTCAACAAATTTACTAAAAAAGTGAGTTTCAATAAGTATAATGACAGCAGTTGATAAACCAAAATTTACTTTTATTACAATATAAATAAAACTTATGATTGATTTTCCGAATATAGTAGTTTTATAATGATATAACAAAAAGAAAGATATACAAAGAAATTATTCACAAATAGATTATAGATGTTTATTTTCTATCTTCAACTTCATTTTATTGTATTAACATCGTGAAGAAGTCTGAAAACCAATACAATAACAATTTGTTATTATGATGCTTTTGAAAAGTAAACAAAATTGGCTAGCCATAGATATTTATTTTAGTTTATTTTTATGTGATTTTGAGATGTTAAAACTATAATCAGAGTCTCAATCGATATTATAATAATAAAAAGTTATACAAAGAAAAGATAATAAAAAAAGAATTACGAGTTAGTGCCCTATTTATCTAGGAAATAAATAACAAAACATCAAATAACAAATAAATTTACAAAGGAACACCATGCAGTAATTTTTGGTTTCCTCATTGTCATGTGAACCCTTTCAGTAATTTTATTTTGAAGCATCCTCTATTTTGTTGTTTGGTTCTATAATTGATATTGCCGATGCCTTATATTTGATAGAGAGATAGATAGAAAATGTGTTTATTGTTCTGATAGCTAGGACTTAACAAAGGAAAAATAATAAAAGAACTATAAAAATAATTCATTTAGTCTTAACGCTCATTTCAGTGAGACTAACAACGCTCTCAGCGCGTATTAGGAGGTGCAAAATTAAAGAGCTGAATTCTCCAAGAATCAATCTATTTCGTCTTCCAATTGATAAAGTGTTGCAAGCAGCTTTTCAAGATATCTCTCACTACTTGAAGATCGCTGTCTTGATAGAATTCAAAATCACGTTCGCATGGCCTTAATAAATTTTTTTTTACAAAGTTTTATTTTTTATGAAAACTTAAATGCCTTTGTTTTCATCGGACTGGCCAACCTTATTAGGAGTTGCGGAATTACAATTACCAGCCGAGCTTTTGTAGTGATTTGAGAGCCAATGCCCACCAAGGTACCAGATAGATAGATAGATAGATAGATAGATAGATAATCAGTTTATTGTCCTTACATCAAATAGTTACA
>JAKUCA010000402.1:0-15261 GCA_030567025.1 Geotrichum europaeum
TTTTTTTTTTTTTTTTTTTTTTTTTTTTTTTTTTCATCTCTTGGATTTTGTTCTCACTTTCATCACTGGCTACATTTTTGTGAATTAATTATAACGGGTCTGAGCTGGTAGCTTTAAGGCGCCGAGGGAAACTAGAAACGCAGAACAACCTTTGTAAAAAAAAAAATTTTTTTTCCACTCTTAACCAGCTTCACGTAGACAAGTCAAAAAGAAACTATATCATGATTCATTTGTTTTTGATTGGCCAACAATTCGTAACCCTTCGTTGCAGCGGACGAAGGGCTTTACTGTGCTAATATGCAAGACCAAAATTTAGGACATACATATGGCACCTGAATTTAGACCCGAAAACGCCTAGAAAGTCAAAGACGGATTGCTAAGCCTAGTTAGATTTGGGCTGCAAGGTCGCAGCTTGAATCGCCATCGAGGAGTTAGTTCACTCTCGTGCTAGTGTAGTTTCTATATATATATATATATATATATATTTTTTTTTTTTTCGTAATCCTCGAGTGTGAACTAAAAATCTACTTTCAGGCATATCTCAATATCCAGAAATTTAGTTTCTATATGAAATGGTTTTTTATTTTTTTTTGAATTATTCTCAAACGTACACGTACTTCCAGAATATTGCCAACTAGGCCTAGCTTGGCCCTACACCTACATGTATATGTAACTCGCAAACTTCATGATAAGAAATAAAATAATATATGGTCTCATATTGAGACATATTACCTACTAATTTATGTAGGCTAACATCGGCGTGGGACAGCTAGCTGACATATGTAAGCTGTAAGTGCAGTTTTTCTTTTGTTGACAAAAAATATCTTTGCCATTGAAAAAAAATATATGCTGTTATCCACAGCTAGTAAAATTCGATAGCTATTCTCATTTAATGCTTTTTTTTTCAGCCGGCATTGGTCAACTCATTAGTCAAAGTACCAACTGGCCCAAGTTATTAAGAACGGTAAACGAGTGAAACAAAACAACCAGCATATATAGTTCAATTGCTATATATCTATGGCTGGTAACTTAGAAAGAAGAAGTAAGCACCCGACAAATATATTATTTAGCTTGTTTCAAGAAATTATTTTGTATGTACGGTTACACTTCTGGGAAGACTACTAGATGTAGCTAGTAGGCATTTTATGAATAAATACCGTCTCTGGAATTATTACATTGTTTTTTTTTTTGGCAATATGAATAACATACTGGAACAAATTTTTTTATATTATATTTTATTAGTATTTTTTTTGTTGATATTAAATGTTTTTTCACTGCAGGATTTTTCTGCGGTCACTCTTTTCTCAATTAAAATATTCTACAATTGACATGTCCTTTTTTTTGTTCAAGCATTTTTGTGTTGAACTCAAGGCAATCCAGATGTGTAGATACTTAAAGCTCCCTGAAGTCTTTTACAGACTTTTAGTAGTAGTTTAAATTTTCATTTATTTATTTTTATTTATTTATTTATTTATTTTATTCTTCTCTTGTTCATTCACACCCGTTTATACCCTTAAATCGTCAGTTAGGAAGAAACCTTAAGCGACAGTAGGTGGAAAAAGAAATGTTATACATGCATTTTTTTTTTGACTTTAAATTCTGCAAAGCATACATAAGATTATACATACATACAAACATTAAAGGGCCACAATTTTCAGGATATTTTTTTCTTCCTCTTTCCTCTTTAAAGGCTTCATCGAGTTGACCTTGAACTCGAAGGGAACTTACTCTTCGAAGTATATATACTCCAGGAAAGGCCCTAAGGTTTTTCTGGTTTATTTCAGTTCATTTCTGTTTTTTATTTAAAAATTTTTTTTTTCTGGACGGCTAGATCTGAACTCTTTCCTGCCAAGGCTCTACCTCGTCACTCAGCTCTTTTTTTTTTTTTGTCTTCATCATGCCTGCCGTTACGCAAGACTCTTTGATTACAGAAGAGGCTTCCCCTGTGAAGTTCTTTCCCAAGGATGAGCTCGTGCTCGACGAGCTGGAATCCTCAGATTCCGACATGCATCTTACCGATTCTTCGGCCTCAAGTACTACCAGTTCTTACGTATCTGATAGCAGCTCAAAATCTACCAAGCATAAATCCGCCAAACAACAGCTGCAGACCAAGCATCAGCATTACGAACTTAACGAATCTGAGTTCGGCACTCTTACTAGCAACAAATATAAATACATTCAGCGACAAGACATGTCAAAGCCGGTAATTAATCCCCCGGAGGACAAACCCCATCCATGGGTTTATCATTCTACTATCTTTGGCTGGATGTTTCTTATTGTCATTGGCCACATCCGTGATTTTTTTGCAAAGATTATGGATGACCCCGAATCACGTCACCTCAAGGAATACAATGGATATGCTCCGTTAACGAGTGACTTTGATAGTTTCTACACAAGAAGACTTAAGCATCGATTAGATGACTGCTTTAACAGGCCGACAACTGGCGTTCCTGGCCGTTATCTTACATATCTGGAGCGTTACACCCCAGACTTTTTTTACACTTATCTTCCCACTGGCAAACAGGTCCAGTGTCTTAACCTTGCATCTTACAACTATCTCGGCTTTGCGCAGTCTGTTGGTCAGTGTACTGATGCAGCTGAAGAAGCAATTAACCATTACGGTGTGATTGGCGGGGGAACTCGAGTTGCAGGTGGCCACGGCGACGCGCATGTTGTTTCTGAGAAGGTTGTTGCCGATTTTATCGGTAAGGAGGACGCTATCATCTACTCGCAGGGTTATTCCACTAACTCCGTCATTTTCTCTTCGCTGGTGGACAAAGACTGTCTGGTAATCTCAGATGAACTTAATCATGCATCCATCAGATTTGGTATCAGAATGTCCGGTGCCTCGCTCAAGGTCTTCAAGCACAATAACCTCAAGAAACTGGAACAAATCCTTAGAAAGGAGATTTCTGGCGGGAAGCCAAGAACCCACCGTCCCTGGAAAAAGATTTTGGTGGTTGTTGAGGGCCTTTACTCAATGGAGGGTACTATTTGTGACCTTCCTGGCTTGCTTGAGCTTAAGAAAAAGTACAAATTCTACTTGTTTGTCGACGAGGCCCACTCTATTGGTGCAATGGGTCCCAAAGGTCGTGGAGTTTGCGATTACTTTGGAATTAGCCCCAATAAAGTTGATATTCTCATGGGCACCTTGACCAAGAGTTTTGGTGCCACCGGTGGCTACATTGCTGCTGACAAGGTCATTGTTGATAGAATCAAGTGTGCAGGCCTGGGTAGTGTTTATTCTGAAAATTCTGCGCCCCCTGTTTTAGCTCAGATCAACTCGTCGCTTCAAACCATCACGGGTCAAGTACGTCCCGGCGAAGGCGAGGAGCGGTTACAAAGACTTGCATTTAACTCTCGTTACCTCCGATTAGGACTTAAGCGTCTTGGTTTTAGTGTTTCTGGTCTCGATGATAGTCCAATTGTGCCAATGATGCTGTACAACGTCCCCAGACTGCCCGCATTCTCCCGGTGGCTGCTGAAGCGGGGAATTGCGGTCGTCGTGGTAGGTTATCCCGCAACCCCGCTAGCTTCTGCAAGAGTCCGGTTCTGTGTGTCGGCCTCGTTGACAAAGGAAGATCTTGATAGACTACTTTATGATGTCGACAAGATTGGTAGCCGGATCAGAGTCAAGATGAGCACAGAGAAATCACCCATTGACGGAAAATTACGTCGCATGAATATTGAGGATGTGCTCGCGACCCTGGTTGATGATGTGCAAGAGGACCTTTCCAAATTTTGATGAATACTATATAAAACAGAACCAACCAAGATGCTTTTTTAGAAATGAAAAAAAAAAAAAAAAAAAAAAATGCGTTTCATTGATTTTCCAATAAATAAGAAATGCTCATTCTGTCATGGCCTCAATAGTAGAAATTACTTGTGGTCGCGGGGGCATTTTGTTGCTGCTCTTGTTAATGTTCTGAATATCAATGATGGATTTCGATAGCATGTCGAGCATATCCATTGCTCTCTGACTTTCGGATTTCAGCTGGTTCAGAAGCGTTTGGTTTTCTTGTTTGAGAACGTCTAGTTGCTCTTTTAGGCGTGCTTCCTCGGCGTGCTGTAGTGGTATCAGATGTGACTGTATGATGGCTTCGGGTGTCAGCTGATCAAGATTGATCGGCTGCTCTTCTGGCGCGAGCTCAACAGCAGGCCTATTTTTACGCGTTTTTGCATCTTCAATCATGTTGTCTAACTCCACCATTAGCGGAAGAATATTTCGTTCCTTGTAAATAGTGTCAAATTCTTTCTGTTTAATTAAAACAATGTTAGTAAAGGTGATGACCAAAAGAAAAGCGATTAGCTCCCACTTCAACGCGTAACTTACAAGTGCAGTATCATTAAAGAACTTTGTGATTTGTAACAGGGCTTGCTCTAAAGCATGTTTCCCACTAGGCGTATTTGCAATTGTTGGGTAGCAACTAGCCAGTTTCTCGTATGTAAAATGCTTAAAAGTCTCTTGTAATGCTCGCCGACTGATTTGAGTGAGTCTGTTGTAGCGGATTGACGTCGGTGTTGAGCTATGCTCGTTAGCATCCTTGCTCATGACTGGAGACACCGGTGATTCAGTATTCTGAATCGGACTAGGTGCAGCGTCCTTGAGAGGAATAATATTGGAGACAGACATTTGTTTTGTTCTTAATGAAAGAAAAAAAATTGTGACTGAGAGATGCGAGTAGCGAAAGGAACGCGACATATTCTTGTTTTAATTTCAAGGTTTGAAAAAATACACCTTACGACATGAAATTAAAACCTGAACAGGGTAATTTAAAAACCCTAAACCACACTACGTAAATTTGGACACTTTTCCTTTGGGAGGCAAATTGGCCCAACCATCACCATCCACCATCAAATAATTATCAACTGAGAGAGGTAATCTTGTTTTTCCTACTGACAACGTTTTCTGAGTTTCTCGTCCATACAATTAGCTCCACCCCACATCTATTATGTCTTTAGACCCTCAAGTTCTTATTGCAAAGGCAAGTACGTGATCTTGAATTGGGTTAGGCCGGGCCAACCTCAATTGCTAACAGTATTTTGTTATGAATAGGCTGACAAGAAGGCTGCACCTGTTAGCGGCTTTTCCAGCTTTTTCAGCGGCGGAAGTTCGTACCGGTTTGAAGAGGCTGCTGAGCTGTATATCCAAGCAGCCAATGCGTACAAGTTACAAAAAGACGGCCGGGCTGCTGGCCAGACCTTTGAGAAAGCTGCCACTGCGCAACAGAAAACCGATTCGAAGGACGAAGCCGCGAACACCCTCGTCGAAGCCTACAAGGCCTACAAACAGACTGATCCTGAGGATGCTGCCCGTGTGCTGTCGCAGGCAATTCATCTCTTTACCCTGAGAGGTGCATTCCGTCGCGCGGCGGGCTACCAGATGGATCTTGGCTCAATCTATGAGAACGATTTAGGAAACGCTGAGCTTGCCGTTGAGGCTTACGAAAAGGCTGGTGACTGGTACTTTGAAGATCAGGCTGAAGCGTAAGTGATTTTTTTTTTTTTTTGACGGGTGTCTATTTATGGATTTAAAATGGAGAAAAAAACCCGAACCAACCGGTTTTTTTTTTTTCTATTCCATCCATTTATTATTAAATCTTTTTTGTCACTCACTAACTTTTGAACTTTTTTTTTAGCCTTGCTAATAAAGCGTTCATCAAGGTTGCTGACCTTGCTGCACTTAATGGCAACTATGCCAAATCTGTTGAGAAATATGAGCAAGTTGCGAAACAGAGCCTCAACAACCAGCTTACAAAGTGGAGCCTGAAGGACTATTTCTTGAAGGCTGGGCTTTGCCATATTGCTGCACAAGATTTGGTTGCCGCAGAACGGGCGTTGAATCAATATATTGAATGGGAGCCTACTTTTGCGACGACGCGGGAATGTCAGCTTCTTCACGACGTGATTGCGACTGTGAAGGAGGGCGATGAGAAACAGTTCTCAACTAAGCTTTACGAATATGACCAGTTTTCTCAACTTGACAAGTGGAAGACTGCTGTTCTCTTAAAGATCAAGGGCAACATTGAGGCTGCGGAAGATGATATTTTGTAGTTTAGAAAAAAAAAACACACACCCAAAGTAGTTAGCAGAATACATTTAATATAACAATGCCAAAAAAGAAAGATTAAAAAGTGAACGGAATAAGTTTTTTTTTTTTTTTAAAAAAAAACATTAAGTCGTAAGAATAGAGAGAACGGAATAATTTTTTTTTTTTTTTTTTTTAACTAATTTGAGAAGTCAGGGGTCACTACTATGTAGTGATATTGGTAAACCTGAACATAATAAAGAAGAATGTGCCGTCTGGTTACTGAGCATAATGAGTCTATGATGCTTTGTTATGACATAGAAAAACGGTTGTTGACGGTTTTGAATATCTGCAAAAGCAAGCATTCAAAAGGAGATTTGGAATCTGTCTCAAAATCTGTAGTTAGACCTCTACACGGTTGCTAAGCTGACAGCTCTAGTAATTGTAAATTCGATGATTCATTTAATTTCTCGATGCATCGGTATTTCAAGTTACAACTTTTTTTTTTTTTTTTTTTTGCAAAATTGCTGGCATGGCTGGGTGGCCACAAGTGCTGGCAAGTTACAGTATTTGCGTCTGTACATACGATGTTTGCTATGCTGGTAAAAGTATGTGTATCTGGTATCATGATTGGTGATTTCTGAGATTACGTGGTAGGGGGGTTGCAAATCAAGATAATCAGTATCAGATAGAGGACTTGTCTTGATTGTGCTCTGAATATCTGCTTTTTTATGGTTGCATAGCTCTCGGCTAAGATCTTGTTACTGTTTTTACGTGGAATCAGCTATTTCTTCTCATTTTAGGGACTCAGTAATAGCACACCCGCGCCATCTGGCATGTCCGGTTTTTATCAAGACCCGGGGTATCGGACTGGAAATGACTTGAAAGGAAAAGATGGTAGTTGACCATGTATAATGAAGAAAAAAAAATACAAAATTCCTATACAAAATAGCAAAACAATAATGTTAAACTCCCATTTTTATGACTCTTTTAGACTTTTTTTGCTTGAGTTGCTCTGGTCTCCGTTCATTTCTTTTGTACAAAACCCGATTTATCTGAGTAGATCAGACATAGTTCAATTTCACACGCAGAACACTCTGGTTGTTTGAGTTAACTATCAAGATTAGTTTTCCTTAACAGCCTCGACTTGACTCAATTTTCCAATTCGTCCTCTGCTAGCCTACTCCAAACTGAAAAATTTTTCCGTATAAATTTTAATTATTTATACTATTCCTCTTTCCTTCTTTTCCTCTTTCTCTTCCTTTCTCTCTTTCTTCTATTCAAGTCTCATTCTCTCCTCCCATCCCATTCCTACAATGATTATTCGACCGCTAGCTTATCTTAAGCCGGCCACTGCTTTCTCAAAAGCGGGATGCTTCTCTGCGTCGGCACTGCTAAAATCTGCTTCTGCTCGCTCGCTCAGATTTGCTTCTACTGCATCACCCGATAAGGCTGCTGCCTACGCTGGCGCTGGCATCCTCAACCCCACCGGCAGCAAAGAGGGTCTTGTAGATGTCAACAAAGTTCTTGTCATTGGCTCTGGTGGTCTCAGCATTGGCCAGGCTGGTGAATTCGATTACTCCGGCTCCCAGGCTATCAAGGCTCTTAAGGAGGCCAACAAGTCTTCTATCCTCATTAATCCCAACATCGCTACTATTCAGACCTCCCATGCTCTTGCTGACGAAGTCTACTATCTCCCGGTTACTCCTGAATACATTATCCACATTATTGAACGCGAAAAGCCCGATGGTATCCTCCTTACCTTTGGTGGCCAGACTGGTCTGAACGTTGGTGTCCAACTTGACAAGATGGGCGTCTTTGAACGTTACAATATTAAGGTTCTTGGTACTCCTATTAAGACTTTAGAAACTTCTGAAGATCGTGATTTGTTTGCTCAGGCGCTTAAGGAAATTAACATCCCTATTGCTGAATCCGTTGCTGTCGACACTGTTGAAGATGCCCTTGCTGCTGCTGATAACGTTGGTTACCCCATTATTGTTAGATCTGCCTACGCTCTTGGTGGTCTCGGCTCTGGTTTTGCCAACAATGCTGATGAACTCCGTAACCTTGCCTCCCAGTCTCTCTCTCTTGCTCCCCAGATTCTTGTTGAAAAGTCCTTGAAGGGCTGGAAGGAAGTGGAGTACGAAGTTGTTCGTGACCGTGTCGGTAACTGTATTACTGTCTGCAACATGGAGAACTTTGATCCTCTTGGTATCCACACTGGTGATTCTATTGTCGTTGCTCCCTCGCAAACCTTGTCTGATGAAGAGTACCATATGCTTAGATCTGCTGCCATCAAGATTATTCGTCATCTTGGCGTCGTCGGTGAGTGCAATGTTCAGTACGCTTTACAGCCCGATGGACTTGACTACCGTGTTATTGAGGTCAATGCTCGTCTTTCCCGTTCTTCTGCTCTGGCTTCAAAGGCTACTGGTTACCCTTTGGCTTACACTGCTGCTAAGATTGCTCTCGGTCACACCTTGCCTGAACTTCCCAATGCCGTTACCAAGACCACTTCTGCTAACTTTGAACCTTCCCTCGACTACATGGTTACCAAGATTCCTAGATGGGATTTGTCAAAGTTCCAGCACGTTAAGCGCGACATTGGCAGTTCGATGAAGTCTGTTGGTGAAGTCATGGCTATTGGTAGAACTTTTGAGGAGTCCTTCCAAAAAGCTATTCGTCAAATTGATCCTTCCTTTGTTGGTTTCCAGGGTGGTGAGTTTGAAAACCTTGATGATGCTCTTGCTAACCCCACTGATCGCCGTTGGTTGGCCGTTGGCCAAGCTCTTCTCCACGAGAACTACACTGTCGACAGAGTCCATGAGCTTTCTAAGATTGACAAGTGGTTCCTGCACAAGCTGATGAACATTGTGAACCAGCAGAAGCAGCTTGAAGAGATTGGTTCACTGTTTGCTCTTACCCATGATGTTATCCTTACCTCTAAGAAGCTTGGTTTCTCTGATAAGCAGATTGCCATTGCTGTTGGTTGCACTGAAAATGAAGTCCGTGCCCGTCGTCTTTCTTTTAACATTCGTCCTTTTGTTAAGAAGATTGATACCCTTGCTGCTGAGTTCCCCGCTGATACCAACTACCTCTACACCACTTACAATGCTACCACTCACGACGTTGTATTCGATGAGCGTGGAACTATGGTTCTTGGTTCTGGTGTTTACCGCATTGGTTCTTCCGTCGAGTTTGACTGGTGTGCCGTTAGCACTGCCCGTGCTCTCCGTGAACTTGGCAAGAAGACTATCATGATCAACTACAACCCTGAGACCGTTTCTACTGATTTCGATGAGGTCGACCGTCTTTACTTTGAGGAGCTCAGTTACGAGCGTGTCATGGATATTTATGAGCTTGAACAGTCGGCTGGTGTCGTTGTTTCTGTTGGTGGTCAGTTGCCCCAGAACATTGCTCTCAAGCTTCAGGATGGTGGTGCTAAGGTTCTCGGTACTGATCCCCGTGATATTGATAAGGCTGAAGACAGACATAAGTTTTCTTCTATCTTGGATTCCATTGGAGTTGACCAGCCTGCTTGGAAGGAGCTTTCTTCCGTTGCCGATGCTAAGAAGTTTGCTGAGACTGTTGGTTTCCCCGTTCTTGTCCGTCCCTCTTACGTCCTTTCTGGTGCTGCCATGTCTGTCATCCGTGATGAGTCCGAGCTTGATGCCAAGCTGAACAACGCTGCCTCGGTTTCTCCTGATCACCCTGTTGTTATTACCAAGTTTATTGAGGGTGCTGAGGAAATTGATGTTGATGCTGTCGCTGCCAATGGTAAGCTTCTTATTCACGCTGTTTCTGAGCACGTTGAGAACGCTGGTATCCACTCTGGTGATGCTACTCTTGTTCTGCCCCCTGCTTCTTTGAACAAGACTGACTTGGCTCGTCTTAAGGAGATTGCTGAGAAGGTCGCTGCTGCCTGGAAGATTACCGGTCCCTTCAACATGCAGATCATCAAGGCTCACAACCCTGACAATGCTACTTTCCCTGATCTTAAGGTTATTGAGTGCAACATCCGTGCCTCTCGTTCTTTCCCCTTTGTCTCCAAGGTTCTTGGTACCAACTTTATCAATGTAGCTACCAAAGCTCTGTTGAACAAGGATGTTCCTGAGCCCGTTGATGTTATGCAACAGTCTCGTGACTACGTTGCTATCAAGGTTCCCCAGTTTTCTTTTACTCGTCTTGCTGGTGCTGACCCCTTCTTGGGTGTTGAGATGGCCTCTACTGGTGAGGTTGCCTGTTTCGGTAAGGATGTCAAGGAAGCCTACTGGACTTCTATTCAGTCTACTATGAACTTCCATCTTCCCGTTCCTCCTTCTGGTCTCTTGTTTGGTGGTGATCTTGAGAACAACAATCTCTCTAATGTTGCTGTTACTCTTGCCCCTCTTGGCTACAAGCTTTACACTGCTAATGCTGAAGTCAAGGCGTACCTTGACAAGGCTCTTGAAGGTAAGGCTGAAGTTTCTGTTATTGAGTTCCCCAAGGATGATAAGCGTGCTTTGAGAGAGGTTTTTGCCAAGTACGACATCAAGGGTGTCTTCAATCTGGCTAAGAAGAGAGCTGATGACCTGCAGGACCAGGACTACGTGATGAGACGTAATGCGATTGATTTTGCTATTCCCTTGTTCAACGAGCCCAGAACTTCCCAGCTTTTTGCTGATGCCGTTGCTGAGAAGCTGCCTCTTAAGAAGGAGGGTGTCATTCCTAACGAGGTGAAGAGATGGAGTGAGTTTATTGGTGGCAAGTCTGTCTAAGGGACAAGAAAGAATGATGACTTTTTGTTTATGTTATATCTATAAAAATTTTGTATAAAAACTGTGTTAATTGTAATGATACGTTCATGAAAATAAAAATATTAAAAAAAAAAAAAAAGCAACGGAAATGGTGAAGGTAAAAGGTACACAAAATTGCAATAGTCTTAATAGTTGCGATTTCTATGATAGAGAGAAGTAATAATTATGATTAAAAAAAAAAAAAAATTCTGGATCTCGGAAATCGGAATTGGGTCGGTCTAGTGCTGGAATTTCAATCTCGGAAGTGTTGTAATCTCGGTTAAAGGGGTTCAAATATCTCATATAAATCTGGAGGACACAAAAAAAAAAAAAAAAAGAGTTAAGCGTGCAAAAAGAGAGTTAGAATTTGCTCTATAAACAATATGAGAAAAAAAATTGCAAAACGGCAGATGCGATGGGCTTTTTTTTTTGACTCGTTTTGTGTGTAAATTTTAATTCGTCAGTGGTGCCGACGACCTTTTACTTTTCTGGGGGTTTCGGCTTCCTTTAGTCCCCAAAAAATTAATATATGTCAAATATTTATGTATACAAAAACAAAAAAAAAAAAAAAGAATTTAAAGCAAATGATTCCCGCGATTTTCTTTCTTCTTATTTTCTATTTTTTTTTCTCTTACTCGTCTCCTTACTTCTTAAATTTAGATTTATATATAATTTCTTGTCAAAATGAGTCTTGTTGCTAGCCATCCTGTTCTAAACCACACTGTCAAGTTTTTAGAAACAACCAGTAAGTAGCACCCAGCGGTATTCCTCCTCCTAAATTTCACCATCCCACACATTTCTAACACCTTCTCGTCCACTCTAGCTGGTCGTGACAAACTTCTTAGACTTATCCAATACTGGGCCAGATTTTACTCATTTATCCTGCTTAGAAAAGGTGCCACCCAACAGGCTGTGCACTTTTGGAAGCATCTGCAGACTACTGTCGCGCTTTCCAGAAAGCTTTTTAGAGCTGGCAAGCCGCTCAATTTCATTAAGGCGGCGGCTGCGGCTTTTGCCAACAAAACCAATGATCCGATCCTCCGGGTCACCACTTTTCTGAGAGCCATCTCCTACGCCATTTACTTTACAACTGATACCGTCACCTGGATCAACTCCGCCAAGGTTCTTCAACTTACCCATGCTCCTATTCTCAACAAGATCGGTACCCGTTTCTGGCTTTTCGGCATGCTGGCAAACATTATCAATTCTCTTAGAAGACACCAGATTGCCTCGGCCAAGGAAGCTGCTTTGCTTGCCGATCCCAGTGAGAAGGATGTGACTTCACTGAAGAAGGTTCTGGCAGAAAAGAAGGCTGCCAACATTCAGCTTCTTTGGGATGTTCTTGACACCACGATTCCTATCAGTGGCCTTGGCCTTGCTAACCTCGATGACGGCTTTGTCGGCCTTGCCGGCTTCATTACATCCGCGCTTGGTACTAGACAACAGTGGGCTGCCACATACTAACCGCGTCTCATGTATTTTCCTGATAACGAACAGTAAAACCATTTATGATATTTGCTTTTTTTTCTTTTTTCCTTTAATTATCATCGTAGATGTGTATTTTTGATTTACTTTATCTTGTACAAAAGTGGCCGAAGCCCACACGCTGGTATGCGTTATCGTGGGTTTTCAATGACTGAGATCATCGGAAAGCCACTATTTTGGCTTGTGAAATTGAGAGGCCGGGCCGACTGTCGTGGGGGAAAACAACCAGCTGAAAGGGTTAGGTTAAACCTTTTAATTTTTTTGTGTTTTCCTCACCTCCGTCACGGACCGCGGTTTGTCATAGTATCTTTTTTATTTCATTTTTTTTTAAAATACCAAAACCTCCTTCATAGCGCGACAGAACCACGGCGCTAACAATTCATCCTTAATTTGCGCACACCCCAGTCCTGATATCACACGCCCACTTGTGGTAGATATACAATTTTTTTTATATACCCAAACCACGCTTCTACTTTTTCTGCTCTACGCAATCTTTTCTTCTTGTACTTTTGCCCCGACATTAGACCCTACTTCTTTCTGTTTGAGTTAGCTGCCCCGAAAAATTTCACTTTATTGTACAATGCCCAATAGGTATTCAGAGCGCAAACGCATTGTGCGAGATGATGAGGACGGACCTGTGACTAGTCATTCTCCGATGATCAAGCGTGAGGCAAGCAGCAACGGTATCCACAACCCCCAACAACAACAACAACAACAACAACAACAACAACAACAACAACAACAACAGGTTCAGCAGGCGCTACGAGGCCCCACTCCCAAGCCAGGCGTGATGGGAGTTCGCGCTTATCCGCAACAAAAACCATTCTATGCTGCTGAATCGCCTGAAACACTATTGGCCAAGTATGCTAACGAGACGCCGAGTCTTATCCTCCACATTCATCACACACATTTCCGTTTTGGCAACCAAGAATCAGTTATTCCAAAAAATAGCCCATTGATGAAGGCTTTCCTTGAGTGTGTTGCTCAGAAGGTGATCCCGCCGGCTGCCGTCGAAGTATTTGGCGATATGGCAATCCACTTCTACGAGGGATGTATTATTCTGCGGATTTTGGATCACCGCAATCTCACCTCGGAAGCGCAGTCTGGACAATCATCAACAACCAGCCAGAACGCTACTCCTGGCTCCGATGGTGCTGAAATCAAAAATAAAAACTTGAACAAGCTAGCAGAAGGTAGCAGTCCATCCAAATCTAACTCCAGCAACAATAATTCCAATGGCGCTAGCGAGCCCAAGGTGTATACAACAATTTTGCGGCCATCACCTCTTTCTATGTGGCATGATCTGCTGTACGCGACTGACGGTTCTCACGGTTTATTTCCAGACCAACTAGCAATTAACATTGAAGCAGAGCTTCTCAAGTTTACAGTTAGAAATGTGGATCTGCGTGTTCCCGAAAACTCATTACTAGCTGTGTCAAAGTACAAAACTACACTGAAACCAGCACCCAAGTTTGCGCCGAGATCATTGAAAAAAGCAGAAGCACACAAAGCGTTGTTTACATACCGGCCTGAAGTGTCGCGTAAGCGTCGCGGTCTGCATGAAGACTCTCTGCATCACGGCAGTGAGTACGAGCAGCTTATGCTCATCATGGACGAAAAGCCTGCTCAAAACTCTGGACAGTTTATGAGACTAAGCTTTATTGAGGGCTGGCGCAAAAAGCAAAAGGTCAGAATGATGCAACAAAAGGCACAACCGCCTTCACAGCCGGGCCAACAGCCGGGTCAGCATCCCCCTAACGCGAACAATATTAACAACAACGCCAATCCCTCTAACCATCACCAGCCAGTTCAGCAGGGTCAACAATTTCCTTTCTCGCAGACTTCATCACAGCGCCAGGGGTCACCTTTGACTCAACAGTCTCCCCAGAACACACAGTTCAACCGTCTGCAGGTTGGTAGTAACCAGATGCCTAACTCTAGCAATAATAATAACTTTGCCAATGGGGTAGGTAATAATAATAATAATAACAACAACGGCACCATGAATAACATGGGTAATTTGAATAACATGAACAGTATGGGAACCATGAACAACATTGGCGGCCTCAACAATGTGGGACTCAATAATAATAACAGCTCGAATGTTAATGGTGCCAATACTGGTAACTTTGGAAACCTCAACAACATTGGAAATATGAATCTGAACATGGGCATGGGAATGGGAATGGGTACTATTCCCATGACCAACAATAACAACAACAACATTTACAACAACAGCAACAATAATAGTAATAACAAAAATGCCAACTACAATACGAATACAATGAATGGCAATGTTGCAAATAATAGCATATCCATGTCGGTGTCGTCTTCTCCTCAAAGTCAAAGCGCACAATTGCCAGGGTCGACTACGCCCAAGACTCGAGGCAAGGGCAGTAGGCCGCGCGGTAAGACGGGCTTGACGCGGGGAGGAGGTTCCACACGTGGCCGGGGCAAAGCTGGATCAAAGGCCTCTAGCGGCGATAATCATATGAGCCAGGGCGGTAAGACAGTTCCTGGAAGTGGTGGAAGCGGTACCAGCAGTGCTGGTTTGTCCTCACCCGTGTTTGGACTAGGCTCTGTTACAACGTCACAGTCTCAATGGGATACTAGTGGGATTATGCTTGGTGGTAACAGCATGGGCAACAGTAGTGTGGCAGGTAAGACCTTACTGGGCAAGACAGTTCCTGGTAAAACAGTTCCAGGAAAAACTGTTCCCGGCAAGACTGTTCCTGGCAAGACTGTTCCTGGCAAGACTGTCCCTGGCAAGACTGTCCCCGGCGGTACAACTAAAGGGCGGCCCAAAACAAAAAAGGAAAGCAAAAAATAAAGGGTTACATGCTGCATGTTCTATTATTCAAAAATTTGGTTTACGTAAAATATCTCTAATGTCAATTTATTTATCTTAATTATTTTTCTCAAGTTGATGTACTTGTACGCTAGTTGTCTTGATCTCAACATTTTCTGAAATTT
>JAKUCA010000403.1:0-15303 GCA_030567025.1 Geotrichum europaeum
GGAGCTTGTGTACGAGCGCTGAATATTTGGTTGTAGTTTCTGCAAGGAGTTTCAGAGGTTTAAAGACGTGTTAGGAGTCTTAGTTGTGAATGAAGTGAAGTTTAGCTCTTCGCTCCTGACCCCTTCTGACGAGGCCCCTTCTGAACGTCTAGTAGTATGCTAAGGAGTTATATCAACACTAAAAAAGACGTTTTTTGTGGTTAGCAAATTCTTGATTTGATTTTAGTTTTTATTGTGGAATCTAAATCTGTAATCATACGGGCAAATTGGCATGAATCTACATTATTTGACCATAATCAAATATTTAGGACTTGGTACTCGGCACAAACTATGTTTTGGTTTTCAAAGCCATCCCTTGAATCACTCAATAGCTAGCTAGTTATTTCCAAGACTATTCCTCAGAGCCCGTGTTGAAAACTAAATGGATAAAATGTGATTACATGATTTTTATCACATCCAAAAGTTACGAAAACAATGAACGAAGACATCTAGTGAATAATTTATCTAACAAAACATATTACCATGAGATTAACAAATTATTGATATTCTATCCGTATCGCATAGTACTGATTTTACTAGTGCTAAATTCTTTATGAATGAATCTATCTGCTAAAAAATTCACATCAAACTTACACACACTCAAAGAATATTGATAGCAAACCAACTTTTCCAAGTGTCTAGAAACTCGGATGTACAAAAAAAAGGTATTCTAATTGATATACTTCTTGTTAGATTGTCAAGAGAAGATATAGAGCCGATAGGAATAACCGATAAAGTCTCTTATTCTATTGACTTAAGCTCTACACGCAGAGCTTTTATTACTAAATATTTGAGCCCATATTGTCCACTTTTTTTATCAAAAATTCTGAACAAAAGATTTGAATTTTTAGAATGAATTTCAGATCTCTGAAGTCGTTATGGAATTAGAAATTGTTTCTAAGGAAGTCTTCTGGGACAGAAGGCCGCCCTGAAAGAACCTCAGGAGCAGGAGAACTCAAAAAGCAGCCAAGATCATTAGTGGTCTCAAACTGAGCATTAAGGCCGAGATAAGATCAGCCTGAAGATCGTGCTACAACGCCGAAAGGAAATGCAGCTTCTACAGAAGGTATACCAGATCTGGACTATATGGAGACCCTGACAATGACAGTCCTCTCCAAAACGTCATGGTAAAAGCAAACTGTCACACGCTTAATAGAGTGGTACAGTTGAGAACTGGACACGGTGTCCTGGGATCTTACTTCAAGAGAGTGGGAGTCTCAGAATAGAATCACAACTGCGACTGCGGTCAGCCTGAAACGGTTGACCACTTCCTGAAGGACTGCGTCCTCTGTGATTCTGGGCGTAGTTACCTGAGAGAAACCTCCCAGAAACTTGAACTCAGTGCCCTCCTTGACAGTAAGAAGGGCATTGAGGCGGTGATCAAGTTTCTCGACTCACTACCGCGCCTACTCAACTGATGGTTAGCTTAACAGCATAGCTTGTCAAGGCTTCACCAACTTGCCCTCCAATTGAGATATCAGAATGCAGTGGTGATTTCGGAGGATTTCCCTTGACACACAGGCTGAGTCTGTGGAGAATTCGGCGCCATCGAATGCCGAATCCCCAAATACCTGTTGAGACGAGTGCCTGACCAACCTCTCAGAGGAAAGTGTTCCAAGATTGAATGTCTTCTTTTTATATTTTTGTTATTTTATTTAATTTTATTTTATTTTATTTTGTAACTTTTAGATATCAAGACAATAAACAGATTTATTATTATTAGAAATTGTTTGCAGTTGACTTTCTAGGCTAGGCTATAAATGAGTAGAGTATTAGTCAACGTTCATAATTATTTTAATATTTTTTCAGGCAGGAGTTGAATCTATCAACATGCTTTTTGTACATCTTATAAACCACAGATGTGATATATTAATTTCAGTTTCCTAACAACAAAGATGTTGCGTAAAAATAACGACCACAAATTAAAAATCAAACTTTTCGGGGGTTCCTAGCTCGCACAAAAAAAGTTTCCTGGTTACACAATTTATTTTATTATTATATCTTTTTTAGAACTAACTAGCTGCCAGAAAATATGAATGATGAATGATTTAGAAAGTAATATTGAGAGTCAAAGAAGATTTTGGAGACCGTTTCGAAAATTTAATGCACTGAGATCGGCTGTTTCGCTTAAATGGAAGAAACATCTCGACCATTCGCTACATATTGCGGATGTTAAGCATTATACTTGCTGTTGTGGCCACGTTGAAGTGCCAGATCTTTCAAAGAGTATTTTAAAATTTAGAAATAACTTGAAAAAATATTAATGTCATCTTTATAGAATGCTTAGGCCCCTTTAGTATTGCTCCAAACAGTCATACAAACAGTATGGCTCAATTGCACTGTACTCCCCAACAGCCGGAACAAATCAAAGAATCAACCCAGAAGCTAGCTCATGTTCACAAAGCTTACTCAAAGTATAAGCCTTTAGTAATCGACTCTAAACCAATTAATTTTAAACAACAAGCCTACAGTATTAGTGAATTTTGCGGTCCTTTACTACCAGACGTACAAGCTGCAAGAGGGATATGTTTAAAGGCAAAGGATACAACGGTTTTAACAGGCCTTCTTGCTCCTACAGCAGCTCCAATTTTAGCAGTTCCGTTTTCAACTGGTTGTTCAAAACAATGGAATCTGGCCAACAAATATCAAAAGCTCGTCAGCCTTACAACTTACAACGATTGTCCTGTAGATATCACCAGTGCAAAAGAAAGGAAAGTTGAATTGATTGCTACAAAATCCCTCATTTTTAATATAAAATATTTGCAAATTGATACGCCCATACTCAATGCTTCTATCAAACCGATTTTTACAAAATTTGAGAGCCAAAATTCTTCTTGCGAGAGCTCTCTATTATTGCGTTCTATGAATAGCGGATCAAGTCTTCAATCATTTAATGCAGAAAACGCAGAGTTCTGTACTAAATCATTTGAAAAGACAAAAGTACAAGATACTAGGAGCGAGGCATTAGCTTCCTCAATTAGGTCTTTGGCACTAAGCGAAACTATCTCTTCTCACAAAGAAATACCCAGTTATTCAAACCTCAATTCTCACAGTATCAATTCTAATTGTACTTCAGATGCCAGTTTAAAAAACGCATCTATCTCCTGCTCAACTCTCAACTTATATAAAAATGTTTTAGAAGAGTTGTCATTTGAACTAGAAGAAGAAGTTTCACAAAAGTCATTTGATAAAACCCCACAGCACCATGTATATCCAAAAAGCACGACTCACCTTCAATGTTCTCTATCCAAAAACCCTGAGTCTATTTTGAGCAAACCAGCTAATGCACTTGTGCCCATATCTACAAAATACTGTTCTAAGTCAGATCAACGCACAACTACAAATAATTGCTACACTCCGCACTCCTTTAGCACTTCAGAGAACAAAAGCATGAGAGTCGTCTCATTTTTGACCCCCAAGATTTACTGCATAAATAATATCACTTACAACAAAAAAAATAAAGTCGGCCTTAATTATCTCTCACACAAGTATCACTCTGAGTTTAGGCGCTTAAAGCTCATCTTATTTGAGCAACAAGCACACTATCAAAAAGAAATTGATCGGCTTAAAATCAAAAGTATAACAGCTGATTCCGAAATATCTTATTTGTTGTCCTTACTTCCAGATCCGATGTCTGGCAAAAATGAACCTTCGTTTGACTCAATCAGAAACATACAAGTGAAACAGAGTGATCTTCTTACTTGTGACACTATCAATTTTTCCCAATATTTCACTAATGTCTCAAAGTCTTATGAAACGACAGTGTTAACGTTTCAAAAACGACTAAAACATCAGTTCTCCACAATAAAATTGCTAACTTTGGAGTATGACCTGCTGACAAAAAAACTGGAGATTCAAGTTATTACAATGAATGACAAAACCCAAACCTTGGATTGGTTTAAGACTTTTGAGTCCGCATTAGATAGCCAAATTTCTTGTCAGCGAGACCAAATCAGAAAACTTACTCAATTGCTGAAAGGTCGGGATCAGCTGGAAACTTTTGAACAAGCTGTGAGATCTGGTAGAATAAGCACAAATATTTTGGATAACAAACTTTCCAATTTAAAAAATGAAATAGATCACTGCTCTAGTACGGCACTTGCAAAGCTGATTTCAAACATTGAGTTGATGAGTCTAGCAAGTGGATGTCGTCGCTTTTGCTCAGAAAAGAAGCAGTACCATGCCTTTACCTCTCATTCACGAACGGCAGTAAAAGTCAGCACAGATCCCAGAATAGAGAGTAAGTTTACTGAAAGGAATCTCTCTGCCAATATCACCTCTAAACCATCTGAATTTTTGGTATGCAACGAGCCGATTTCTGTCGTGCCATCTGACTCTCAACTTTCGCCACCTGTCATGAAAGTTCATATTTTCAAGGAAATTGAAACTCCATTATATTTAGAAAAAAAAATGGCTATGAAAGTTCCATGTGAGAATAGCACGGACGAGAGTGAAGCCAGTAATAAAAGCAAAAAAAAGTCTTACAATGAGTTTGTTAAGAATCAGTGCAACCACTCATTTTCAAGCTCAGAAGATGAAAATCATCTAACATCGATATCCAATGCTGATATAGCACAGGAAAATGACGTTAAAGAAGTGAAGCTTTTTGCTACAAAAGCTGGTGTTATTTTTGAAAATCTCAAAGTGACATTGAACACTTTCAATTTTCTTCAAGAAGCTAAACGTGTCGAGATCAGAAAGTTAGAGGAGAATCACAAGAAGGAGACGACAGCACGGCAAAATAAAAAGAATATGATTATTTCTAATCTAGAAAAGAGGATCAAATTAGCCCGAAGAAATTTGACCTACTATCAGAATGAGAATCAAAAGCTGATGGAAAATAACAAAGGGAACATTGAGATTGAGTAGCAGAAAATCAAAACAGTTTAGCACCTGAATGAGAAAACCCAAATCATTGAAGTTGTCAAAAATAATTAAATATACGTCAATCAAAACAGCACAAACTCACGCTAAGTTGTTACATGTCATTTAATAAATTTGAGAGACTTAGTTCTAATTTTGCATTAGACTTGGTTCACTCACTAGATAACAATTTCATTTCAAAATTAGAAATTGGGAAATAGATATTAACACTTATATCAAAGTTGGGACTAATATCAATCGCTAAGGTTAATATCAGATGATCACCCTCTCTTAGTTCTCGTATCGGCAGGGTAAACTTGCTACATGAACTTTTTGCATTTTTTTCTTCTTACCAATCCTCATCAACATCTTTATTTGCCGACGATATCATACCAGATTGGACGATAGCCTCTTAGATTGACAACGTACCTAGTGTGTTTTTGTGTGTTTTTCATATTTGTATTTTTCAAATCAGTCAATTAGCTTGTTTCAAAGGCATTGATTCATCAAGATGAGCAACACCGAATTCACTGAACAAAATGTCCTCCAAGTGTTGGATACAATGTATTCCAATGGTAATGATTCGATCAAAAAGGAAGCCAACAATTTTTTAGAGTCATTTCAAAAGACCGTAAGTTTTTGATTTGTTTTATTTATTTGAATATTTATTGTTTGCTAATTAAAACATAGCCGGAAGCCTGGACTATCACCCATTCAATTCTGTCAAAATCTGAGATTCCTGTACAAGCCAAAATTTTTGGAGCTCAAACACTTCGAGCTAAGGTAAGTAGGAACTCTCTATTATATGACTTGGAGAATGCAATCTTTTAACACAATTCAATTTTTTTCAATAGATTGTTTACGATTTATACCAGCTGCCTGTTGACGAACAGAATGGCTTGAAAAACTCACTCATTCAGCTCATCATCTCTAATCGTGCTTCACACAAAATCATCAACACTCAGCTTTGTGTAGCCTTAGCAAATCTAGCACTTCAGTTTTTATCATGGAAGGGCGTCGTTCCTGAGCTTGTCAATTCCCTTGGATCTAATCCCGAGACTATTTCTTCATTACTCGAGTTTCTCAAGGTTCTACCAGAAGAACTCTCTTCCTCCCGAAAGCTACCTATTTCAGACGAAGAATATCGTGTGAGAACGATCGAGTTGTTATCTGACAATGCAGAGAATGTCTTTGAACTTTTGCTCAACTTGATCAACACACCTCAGTTTCCTACCTACAAATCACTGATTTTTCAGTGTTTCAATTCGTGGTTAAGAGAGATCGATAGTGTTAAGGTCATCAACTCACCACTATTGGATCTTATCTTTCAAGCTTTGTTTGATATTGATACATTTGAATCTGCTGTTGAATGTATTTGTTCAATGATCCGAGAAACTAGAGATGTTGACGAATCAATGCCTGTCATCCAAGCTTTATATCCGCTTGTGATTTCTCTGCGGCCGAAAATCACTGAATGCAAGGACGACCCCGACGCTTACTCAGGCTACACCAGACTTTTTGCGGAAGCAGGTGAATCATGGCATATGCTCATTGCACGCGCTCCTAAGGATTTTAGAGGTCTGGTGGAAGCAATTGCCGAGTGCACTGCTTTTGATGAGGACCTAGATGTGGTTCAATATACCTTCCACTTCTGGTACTTGTTGAAGCAGATGATTGTGATGGATAGATACAACGAGGCAAGAAATGAACTCGGTGACATCTATCTGACACTAGTGCATGTCATTATCAACCATTTACAATATCCTGCAGGTGATGGGAGCGACCTTTTTGATGGAGATAGAGAGGAGGAAGACAAATTCAAAGATTTTCGTCATGAGATGGGCGATGTGCTAAAGGATTGTTGCTCAGTCATTGGCGCTTCACGTGCTTTAGGCTCAGCGTTATCTAAGGTTGTTGAAAAGCTAACTGCTTTGCGCAATGGACTACAAGTTCCCTGGCAGCAGATCGAAGCACCACTGTTTTCCATGAGAGCTATGGCTAGAGAGGTCGATCTTTATGAGGATGAAATTCTTCCTCAGTTTATGAAAATTTTAGAAAAGTTACCGGAGCATGAGAAAATCCGCTATGCAACTACCCTGGTGCTTGGACGATACACGGAATGGACTTCCAAACACCCCGAATATCTGGAGCTTCAACTCAATTACATCACCAATGGTTTCACTAACCCCAGTAAGTCTGTTATCAGTGCTGCTGCACAAGCTTTGAAGCATTTCTGTCAAGACTGCAGTCAACATCTCACCAACTTTGTGGATCAGCTCTACCCATTTTACGAGAATGTTGCTGGGACTTTAGACCTGCGGTCTTATTATGAAGTTACTGATGGTATTGCTCATGTTGTGCGTGCACAGCCTCTGGATGTGATGTTGCAAGCTCTTCAGTATTTCGGAAATCCTATCTGCACTCGCTTGCTGGAGAAAGCCCAGCTTCCTGGCAACGATCAGCTGTATCGTGATATTGCTGATGAGATTGAGCTTCTCAACATTTTTGTGGAGACAGTTGATGTTGAGGCGCCGATTGGTACCAAGAGTCCTACGGCTCAATTTGTGATTGAGGTCTTGCCTGTCATTACTCAACTTCTCGACAAGCATGGCTTTTCCAGTTATGTAGCTGAGAGGAGTGCTAAGTTCATTAGATTCTCCCTGTTTTCTTGTGGCAGTGATTTACTGGATGTACTTCCGACCATTGCTGAGCTTCTGGCTTCCCAATTTCAGAAGACTCACTTTGGCTGCTACCTCTACGTTACTGGTACAGTGTTCAGAGAATTTTCGAGGGAGGATACTACTGAGAATATCAAGGCTTCAGTTTGGGCATTTGGGCAAGAACAAATTACTACATTTTTCAAATATTTGTCGACAATTAATCCGGCCAATGCTCCTGATTTGATTGAGGACTTCTTTAGACTTATGGGCGATGTTGTGATGTACTTCCCCTTCCAGTTGATTGCCTCTGATCTTTTTATTCCCTCTTTTGACGCTGCGCTCATTTCTATCAATCTGAACGAATACGATACGGTCATCACTGGTCTGCAGTATTTGCAAGACCTTTTTGCTTATGGCTCAAAGTACCCTCCATCATCCGTGCACAAATCGATTCCTGATAACATTCGGTCTATTGTTGTTAGACTGGCTAATGAAAAGGGTCAACAACTGGCAACACAGCTTATCCTAGGTCTTATTTTTTCTTTGCCGAAGGATACCAGGCCTGACGCTTTATCACTTCTTCTTGAGGTGACTCAGCTAGTTGAGCAGAACACTGCTATTACTTGGATCAGCAACACTCTTCAACAGCTTCCCGTGGGATCTGTCACTGACGAGGAAAAAACCAAGCTGGTTTCCAAAATTTCAACAGCATTAAATTCTGGCGATTACAAGCGGATCAAATCACAAATTAGCGATTTTACTGTTTGGTATTCCAGAAGAAACGTTACTCCTCGTAGTGGAATTGCCACTCCCAGAGAAAGCCACAGTTCTCATGGATTCAGCTTCAATGGTTAATTGTTTAATTTAACCTTTATCTATATAAATTTTAACTAATAATCATTTTCTTTTTTTTTTAAAATGTTTGTATATTGTACGTGATATTGACTATCAGTTGTGTTTCTTTCTTTCGAGGCTCTGTAATTACTTAAAAAAAAACATCTTTTCCTCCATTTACTCCAACGTTCTCGCTACATATCTAAGACCAATGGTACTTTTGTGATATATAAAAATCATTTGTTACATAGTTTGCCCTCAGAGAGACCAATATTGAAGCTGCATAAAAGTTTAAAAAATGACTGTCAAAATGTGGACTTCTAACCACTTGATGATAATTGAAAATGAAGCTCTAGTAAGTTTTACAGAAATAAAACAACTCAACCACCAAAATCGTGAATATCATTCATTGTTGTTAAATCTTGAAACTTTAAAATTCAAAAAAAAAAAGATGAACAGATAACGTGAGAAAAAGATGCACATATGACTGTGACTGGTACATGTAAAATTATGTATCATACATGATATAAACAGACAAGGTCATAAAAAAAATCAATTTTTTTTGTTTTGTTTTTTGAAAGCCGCCATTTCCAATAATATAAAAATAGTTCCTTATCAAAATGATATCTACGCAGCTATCTATACAGCTCGTTTAGGCTCGTTTGCATTTCCAGTACATCGAAGGAGAACTTGTACCGGCGACATTCAAAAATTTGACAATCATCAATTATATAAATTTAATAATCAGTTTCGTGTAGCCAAATTTAAGGCATTCTTATTTTTATACAAATTAAAATTTGAATCACAAAAAAAAAATGAGGGTTAATTGTTGGTGCATCTTGCTAAACTTGATTAATACTCAGGTTAACCAAAGTCTGTAGGAAATTAAAAGAATATACTCCCACTAGTACTGGCAAGATTGTAAACTCATGAACTTTTTCATGCACCGTCGATGTGATAAATTAGTAGTTTGTAAAACACAAAGACTTCAAAAACCAATGATAGATTCATGTGTATATATATACTTCTCATATTGTATTTTACTGGAATTCATGTGCACCGATACTAAATTAAGCTTTTGAAAGTTTGTAAATAAAGGGACTTGCATCAATTGCTTTATCAGTTGGCTACTCAGATACTGAGCTTTTTAAAATGATCACAGGAAATTAAGTTGACATTAAGTACAGTCCATGAACTTTTAAAATTTGCACATTGTAGGAAAAAAAACATTATACACAATTGTCTAAATGAAAAGCACAAAAAACTTGTATGGAGACTTGAATAGACTGTGTTAATGGCTTTTCAACAACGAAGTATATCAGATATATTCTCAAAATGTTAATAATCCCACATTATCATTGATTATTTGTAACTAGAGTAGCATCGATAGTACTAGATACGATAAAAATGAATTTTTTATTTTGTAAAAAAAACTTTTGTTAATATTTTGCAATTCAAATTAGTATTTGTAATCTTCATCCGACCTACAGCTTTGAATTAAATCATACTTTCAGTTTATCAAAAAAAAAAAAGATATCGATCATGTATTAAATTTAAACGCATCATAATCAAGTACAATAAATATGATATATAATATTGATTTGCTGTTAACCTTAAAAATAAAATCAGTCAGTTTGTTAGTTATTATTGGTAGATAGATAATTAAATGTTGAACTTGTGAAATGACAGCTAGATAAGACAACGCTCGGCTGAAACTTGCACGATTTGCAGCGATTTTGTTCTCAATAAATATAAAAGCTCAGTACCTTTAAGGTTCTTTAGTGAGCTGCTACAAGTAGCGGGTCTCATGAGTTCAGGAGAAACCTGAAATGCATTTGATGCGGCCATTGGCAATTTTAAAGTGCGGAGAGAGTAAAAAAAAACCCCAGGTCTTACCAATTTAAATAAATATAAATGTTTTTTTGCTCAGCGTTTGATCACAAGTTCATAAGTATCAATGCTTGATTGTGCTGAATTTTTTCTTTTTCAAATATATTTTTTATGTGTGTGTGTTCGCTTATGTCAAAATTTGGAGCTTTGTCGCAACGGCTGTTAATGCTAGATCTACTCCTCCGTGGCTTCTTCCACGTGTTTCACGATTGGTGACAAATTTTGCACAACACTACTTTTAAAAAAGATTTTTACAGGTCGGATCTTCAAGCATTTTGGCGATATAAGTCACTATTATTTTTAAATATTCAAATATAAAAGATCCAAATCAAATATTTAATAATATAAAGTGAAAAGAAAGCTATTCATTGGTAAGCAAGCTTAATTAATATGATATATTAAACCCTGGTTTTGAGGTGGACAAAGTATCGTCTTTCAAGTTGGCCGAGTTGGCTAAACTAGAAACCCTCGGCCTAAAGGGTAAACCTGCCATTTTGGGATTTTCAAATTTCGCCTCTTGGCTCAGTAAAGAAGGATCAGAAGACCCCCTCTAATAGGAAACCAAGCTCACCCAAGACTTGTGGGGGAAAAAAAAATTGGCGTATGAGTATTTATGTAGCTATTGTAAATGGACAGTTATAGTTGTTGTCAGATGGATTTCAATAGAATGACGCCCAGCAAATTGCATATCAACGTCAATAACTATATCTCATCAATATTGTAATACTGAAGATAGCCAGATAGCAGGCTATCAAATGCAGGAACTTTGGGCGCTTTAGTATACTCTACAAAAGAATGCTATGACTATTGAGCTTTAGATTTATACCAATCACATAGAGCAATTCCTGACAGGAAGAAATTTATTCTTTCTAGGTGAAAGCATGGTTTTTTTTTTTTTGTTCAAATCTTTGACATTCTGAATACCTTGCTAGCTCTTCAAAACCCTGAGCTTTGCTGAATGAGAAAAATTCTTAAAAAATAAATATCTTGCATCTAGCATCTTTCCCAATAAATCAACGAGTTTTAGTAAAACAAAAGTTTTTTGGATCGTTATAAGTAAAAGGTAAACTTGAAAACGAAAACATGTCCAATTCAAATAAAATCGATAGTTGAAACTGTCAAGCATGGAGGGCTTAAAAGTCTTGAGCTGAAAGGTACAAATTCTGACAAGGGCCTGGGGCCTAGACCACAGGTAAGCATGTTTTTAGGTAAGCATGTTTTTAGGCAAGCTGTACTGGCTTTTAGCAATAGAAGCAATATATTGTATTTTCACTTTCTTTATGTTATAGTTCGTGGGGGTGCGTATCTAGATGAGATAGCGGTGGGATATCTGTGAGATACTTGAAATGGAGATAACGAAAGATGGGCACTATCCCTTTTTTTTTTTTTTTTCGATATTTGGCTCTTTATTAACTAACTGGGATTTTTATTGTTTTTATTTTATATATTTAATTATATATTTTTTGAAAAAGATTCCCAATGCCATCGTTATGACTCCTCCTCGATTAAACCTTCGGAACGACCAAATCATTCGCTTTCCCAACTCCGAAGCTGTTCAAGCTGACTTATTGCTGCCCTAACCCCTTATTTTTTATGATTTTTCCCGTGTAAAGATATGGTTCTTTCAAATTGAATAAAATCCCTATCAAATCCAGTTTTTTTTATTTTTTAATACTCATTTTATTTTAATTTTTTTTTTTTTCTCTTTGTTTCTAATTTTGTAAATTCTTTTTACTACCCTTTCTCGTCCGTCAATACCAGAAAGCAAAAAAAATTATTAAAAAAAAAAAAAGCTCCGAAAATATCATAGACAACCTTTACTAGAGAAATATCTACCTGTCAAAAAGTCACTAGACTCGATACAAAAATTCAAACTTTTACCCTTTCAGTTTCACTTAGTCGATGCCCAGACGCCCAATTGAAGGCAAGCCCGTTAAACGAAGAAGTCGAGGTGGTTGCCATAATTGTAAACGACTAAAAATTAAATGCGATGAAGCTAAACCCATCTGTCAAAACTGCGTTAAATATAAAGCAACCTGCGATTATTCCTTGAAGCTCTCCTGGGGAGGGAGACCTTACAAGAAACCTCGACTTGACTCAACAACTGCATACACTCTAACTGGGCCCTCAATAAACTCCGATAATCAAGATTCAACATTGACTATTGGATTAGAATCGATCAATGTGCCATTCAAAGAATTTTCCTCGAGATTTGTTGCTGCCCCTCTAGAAAAAAAAATTAGCAACAAGTCTTTTATTATTGAAAACCCCAGCATTCACTACTCGAGATCTGAATCATCAGAACAAGATGGCTCTGTGTTTTCCACAATGCATAGCCGTATTAGTTCGTTTGATCATCCAGATGACCTTAGTGTAACTCCCAAAAAATCATTACGTGAATCTTCACCAACGGATTCCAAGAGTAATGTGACTCTGCTTTCTACTCCATTACTCAAGCAAGAGACCGATGAATCGTTGCAGTCCACCAACTTTTTGGACTTTCAAATTAAATTTGACACTACTCCTACAGATGAACTCCATCTTTTTGAACTTCAGGCTTCTCCTGGTACTTTAGACACTTCTTCCGAAAATATCCTCAAAGAATTTAAACATGACACTCTTCAAAACACCAACATTCATTCTGACCCAGACATAAACTTACCGTATCTGTCCAACACTGGCACTGAGTCTGTGGTTTCTCGGGAGGACAACCTGATAACATCTAGTTTGTTCGATGACCCCAATTTTGCCGACTTTGATCTTAGTGACTTCACCAAAGATTTTGAAGTTAGCGAAAATAACAATCTAATGAGTCCAGTACCTTACAAAACAGCTCTTATGCAGGTTGCACTGAGGGATCAATTATCTACCGACAGTTCACCCGACTCTTCCAAGTCAGTTATTGATCTTGAACAAAATACCGGGTTTGCGTACATACCTAGACCCATTGAGCTTATTCCCGACATGCTTAAAGAAGTGCCAATCTATCGCGATCTCTTTCATCATTTTATTCACGTCACTGCTGACATAATGGTACCTGCCCCTCTCATTTACCCGCAAAATCCTTTCAAGACCATCCTTCCTGCTATGGCAATGGGAACTCCCCATTTACTAGCATTGATTTTGGCATTTTCTGCATACCACCGTGCACGATATCTTCGCCTCCCTGCACCAACTGAACTTCTTGGCAGACTGCTGAGTAGAGTCTTTCAGGGTCTGACAAAAGCTCTTGAGAGCGAACAAGAAGCAAAAAGTGATGTTACTCTTACTACTGCCATCATGCTCTCTTCCTATGATATGTTAACCGAAACAGTCAATTCTTCATGGAAAAAGCATCTACATGGTGCTCGAGATATTGTGATTGCACGTGGCCTTTCTCGCTCATTATTGGTCTGGCCTGATGATTCAAGTCCCACTACTAGCCACAGCAGTTCCTCACCATATTCTGACCAGCTTTCAGATCTTTCGCCGCTTCAGGAATTGGAAGATGACTCTAGCATAGTTGGCCCAAGACCGCTTGGATTTTTTAGAAGTGATTTGGATGAGTCCGATATCACATTCTTTCTTATCAGATGGTTCGCATACTTTGACGTGGTAGGTGCGCTTTGTTCCTCACATGGAAGTGCATTCATGTCTGCCAATGAAAATATGGCCCAACTTTGGGCGATTCACGATTGGTCCTTGGCGAGAATGAAGGAGGACGTAGCGATTGGTATCCCTGCTTCTGAAAATAAAAAGAAGCTATTTCCTGCTTCAGTTACTTTGACCCCCAATACTCCATCTGATTCTGATAATTCTGTTCCGCAACCTATTAATGTTGACTTGCTTCTGGGTCTTGATCTCGATATGATGCCAGTCATTTCCCGTGTTTCATATCTGACTCGACAGCGACGGAGACTGAACAAGCAAAAGTCTAGAAAGGAAAAGGAAAAAATGACCCCTTTGGATTTTGAAAAATGGAAAACAGAGTGGTCCAAACTTGATCAAGAACTATCATCGGAATCATTTGAATTAGGTGATTTGATTCTTTCATTTTGCGAGTCTTACGAGATTCGTCGCAAGCAGTATGTCAATAACTATATTGCTGCAATGATGGCTGGCAAGCGCGAAGGCACTCCCCAGGATCCTAACAATTCATTTTTCTTTTCGCTGCAACAACTTGACAGTGACATTGAAGCTGCGTCAGCCTATCACTCAATGCTCCCAATTCAGGTTCAGACATACTCACAGTTGTGTGCAATGAACACCACTTTTTGTTACTCTGCTCTTATTCAGCTATATCGCAGAGCTATCGAGTTGCCGACCAGCTCGCATCTTGTGCAAGAGGTGGTGAGGCGGGTAACACGGATACTGGACACTTGTATTCCTCTTGGGTCACGGGTTGAATCGTGCATGAGTTTTCCAATTTTTGCAACCGCTTGTGAAGTGATTGACCCGCTGGAACGGGATCGTTACCGGATGCGGATGAAGGGAATGGAACGATTTGGTGTTGGCCAAGTTTTTTGTGCCAGTAAGGCAATGGAATTGACGTGGGAACGTAATGTCCCATGGGTCGACATTATGGAAGAAAATAATTGGGAATTTGTATTTGCATAAAATGAGAACAAAAGAAGTTGGCACAAGCCTTGTTGAAAAGCATTTTGTTTAACTAATTTTCCACTGAAATTAATTTTTTTTTTTTTCCAACTTTGATCAAGTTTATATTCTTTAAGAAACCATTTTGTGCGCATAGAAAGTGATTTTTGTGAACATTATAATATGCTCAATATTCATTGAGAGCAATTTTAAGCACATGAATTTATCAACTAGTGTTATCTATATATGTATGATTTTGGGAGAAGAGATCTCAATATCTGGGCCTTATATTAAAAAAAAAAAAAAAAAAAGTCATTTTTTTATTTCGGGGGAAAGGCCAGCCGACTGTTCATATGGAATTAAAAAAGGGCTGAGTTGGAAATATACTAAATAATAATAATAATAATAATAATAATAATAATAATAATAATAATAATAATAA
>JAKUCA010000404.1:0-15293 GCA_030567025.1 Geotrichum europaeum
ATCTTGCAAAACTTTGATTAGGAAAGAGTTTCTCAGAATAGTCTAGTTTAAATAAAGCAGCCAGAGTGATGTAAAAGTAATTTGAAATCACATGTAGAGAAAATAATTATCCAGTATGAAAATCGAATTTAGCTTATGGGTAAGCAAACATTTCACAAGTATTAAATTTTATATTTTAAGTGGTAATTTGAAACCCAGCAGACCTCGTACATGTTATGCGATTGTCATTATCAAAACACCCCAGCTATTGACAATCAAATTAAAATAACAAATATTTAGCATAAGTTAGACAAATCAAATTTATTTCTGGCCTTTAGCTTGTTTGCAGTGCGTCTTTTAACGCGCCATGGCTCTCTCACAATGGGAACCAGCTAACACACAATGTAAACAAAATAAACATTAGTAATGCTATAACTCCCGTCCAGATCTTACAAAAATAAATATATTATAGATATTTACTGTTGGAGTTTTAACATAGCCAAGATTGCAAGTTAGTTTTGTGTGATAATATACTAAGCTATAAGTGTCTTAACTGGGAGTATCAATAGCTATGACCCAGATTTCTGGCTGTGTGAAGCTAAAGCGTTAGTCGGCGTCTCGGTATCAGCAGACCATCGATAGCCATACTATTTCTTTGGGAGATCTAATTATCATAGGGATATTTTCCGTCCCTGGTGTTTACCTCCCCCTCCCCCACGTAAAATGGTAAACGGGGAAGCCTAAAAATATAAATCTGGACCTTGACAGAAAAAAAAAGTCGTTAATAAGTAGGATAAATCACAATTTCTGATTGTATAATTCGAGATGTGTTGATGAAGACACAGAAATAGCCTTTTGGGCCAACCTGGAGTTCACGGGAATTACATTAGTAGTGCCATCCAAAATGCAGGCCCTGATATTAACAGTTGGACATCATACCTTGCAAGTTGCTGACTTCCTGAAGTGATGATATATAAATTTGATATATGGCTCATGGCAGCAGGAGGATAAAGTGACAATTAGACACTGTTTAGAATCTGTCTAAACGGTGGACCAATCTCACCGGCGAGGCCTACCGCTTTTCTGTCAATGAATTTTTACCTGTGTGTTTCCATCTATCAGCTAGAAATTGGCTATGCTGCTCCCTGGCCTCACCCCTTTCTTTTACCCCCTCCTCCTCCTTCCTTTGCCAAAACTTGAAAGTTTGAATCTAGTCAAACAGTTCCACAGGAAGTTACTTTGGCAGCGGCAGCAGCATCGCACTGCCAGGATGCAGGCAATTAAGGGGTCTGTCCAGCCGCCAATTATCTACAGGGTCGCCCATCAATAACCAATGGAGGTGGGGGCGCCGCCTGCCGCTACCGTATGGCAGAGAAGAAGCGGAAAAAAAAATATTATGAGATTGGCACAGATCCGAAACAAAGGGGTTGAAAACATGAGCCTAATCAGCTAGGGAGTGAAAAACGGCATAACGAAGATAGAAAAAAAAAAAAAAAAAAAAAAGACCTCAGGCCATATATCAACAACCTCCCAAATTTGTAGATAGTGAGATTCCTTAAGAAAAGGTGCATGTCAGAGAGATCAACTTTTTAACCCAGTCGAGCTTTTATATACCTAACATTTCTTGAGCGACGGTATATATAGCATGCGATAGTACATACATAGAAAAGCCTTCCAGTGGTTACGACACTCCCAGGTCTTGGGTTTTATTTTGTTTCGAGGGCTTATCGTTCAGTTAATCATTCCAGATCTGTAGCGTGATTCCATTTCCATGAGTTAATTGGCTCCAATTGCAAAATTCCTTTCATTTCCGAGAACGAGCGTCTGAACGCAGATCAGCGTTCGATTCCTGCTAGCCGGCGAATTCCCATGCCAGGGGCCTACTCTCCTATCATTGAAATTAAGAAATTTGTAGCTAAAAAACCTTACTAAATCATCTACAGACTTTAGCCCAGACTCCAGGGGCCCTCAGGGATCACCGAATGGCGTAATCTACTCATACCTGGGCAATGTGGTTACTCGAAGCAAGGCACAGGAATGCTAGACATAGAAAAAAAAAAGAAGTTACATACCGCAAAACCACAGCTTTGAGTTTGGGGCCGATCGTATACTTAGCTACCATCACCAGGAATTCACGATATAGTTGTCGATATTGTCGACATCGATATCAAAGTCTTTGTTTTGATCCTAATAAGGGAAGGGGGAGGTTGCGATTCGCGATTTTCCCGGTTGACCTCCCTGGGCTTGGCTAGCTCCTTGAAGCGGCAAGAGCAGCTGCTTCTGCTCCTAGCGTGCTGTTCAGGGGCAGGCTAAGGGAGACGCACCATGCGTACGCAAACACATGAGAATTTTGGGACGCGAGAAAGTCGTCAACAACGATGACGCGAGCCTTGCCGCATTTGTGTAGCGGCTATGCATGCATACATGGCATACGTACAGCATGCTTAAGCAGGGCGACAGGCAATGCGTTTGGCACTTGCGGCAACAGCTTATCACTCACGAGCAGCAGCGCGAGCCATGATTCGATGAATCTATTCCTTCTTTGGCGCTCCGTCCTATTTTGGCCAACTTTTTGACTAGTTGGGCGCATTTTACCCTGATTTTGCCAAAATTGGACGATCTCAGCGAGGATATTTATATTTGGGAAATATATTAGGGGGGTGGCTAAAAAAAAAAGTTCCAACCAATGCCGAGTGACTTTAAATGATTGCCTTAGACATGTGCACATCTATCATGAATAACAGAAAAATAGTAGAATCCAGACTGTCTTTAGCTAGGCCTAGGCCGAAATCGCTACAACGGGTCTTAAGCTTTGGCTAGTCAGACAGATAGAATATGCATGTTGGGCATTTGGCTAAATCAACGGGCGGTATCAGACTTCCACGAGTGGAATTCAGTGTTCAGCTACTTACGCACTACTCGGGGACAATACCGCGAGGAAGCAAATATATGTGCTACTAGTATAGGCTTGTTATAGGCGTTTTGAAAAGTAATACGTAAATCCTCAGCATATTGTTACAGATCCACCTCTTTCTGTGTCCGTATTTTGAATGTGTAGATTGCCTCCTTTATATCACTTGCGCATCACTGTGTGAACAGAGCGGCTAGGCTATACCGTCGAAAAAAAAAACTAAGGGAAACAAGGAGTTTTGGCCAGGAGCCTGCCCAGTGGACGCTATCAATCAACCTTAGCCCGTCATCGAATCAAACAAACCAACTTCTTTTTAGACTTAGACTCATCAATCCGTTGTCATCAACGTGTGGCTTACAGGATCTCAGATGCTATAAGAACTACAGACACTCAGGTGACTAGGTCGCTGTCATTCTCAAGTATCTCAGTTCTAGAGTTACAAGTAAAATTAGTTTATATCTTGTTCCGCTACTCTAACAACGCTGGTCACCACTATACAAGGCATAAGTGTTGTGACATTTTCTTCAATTTTTTGCCTCCGCCCCCCGGATGGACTCGTATTCTATAGACTGAATTGTGATAGATCACATCAGCCTATTCAGCCAGTTTCTGCTAACCACTCAGATATAATTCAATTTGGCAAAAGTAGCCATGAGCCCAAGCCGTCAGTTCTAACGTAGGCCTAAGTCTTGCGTAGTACTACTTACGTACACTGGCCAGTACGCTCACGGTAAGACTTAGCTTGACACTATGACATCACGGTCGTGAAAATACTACTGGCCTGAGTACAAAGTCATCTCCTCCCAAAGAGTTTCATTTTACAATCATTTGGAAAAAGTCATTTGTCTCAATGCTTATTCTAGTAAAAGTCCATATAAGTTTTTTTTTTTTGAGTTTTCAATTTTGAGTTTTCAATTTTGCAGGATTGTGGATATTTTTAGCAACGCCAAACGTCAATAACCATGCTTCGTTTGTGTTCGAGAAGTTTTTTTTTTTAAAAAAAAAAATAACCACAAAAGTACAGTACTGAAGATTTTTGGTTGTATAGATCAGGGATAGAAAACTTTTATAATTCTACGATCCCTTGCTTTTCATTCTAGCAGATCTCACATTAAAGAGGCCAGTGTTTAAATGTCTTGTTGCAAACTACTCCTCCGTAGCATTAAGGTGAGATTGCGATGTTAAGGCTCTACAAACCGTTAATAAACTAACCTCTCTATGATTCTTTGAATGTCTTAGATATGAGGAAAAAACTCACTTAAAAGATTTCAAGTTGTAACTTTGAAGGTAGCTCGATTTCGGACCTACTACAAAACCCACTTCTCCTGAGCGTAACCCTGTTGGCACTACTACGGTTAAATGGTTATATCTGCGGAAACTCTTTCATGCAACTTATGCATATTAACTTATCGCCTGTTTTACGAGAAGCCTCTTTCTATACTGAAAGCTAAACTGATGTTCTAAATTGCAGTGTAGCTATGCTTTTGCAATTTGAGAATAAAGCAGACTACTAATTAATATCAACTGTCAGTTTTTTGATTATTGCCATGAGGAAACTTGACTCAATTGAGTATGAGAATAATATTTAGAAACTAATGGATTTACTAGTTGCCGCTTCTCATAGAATGAAATTCTGCCTAATCACTTGCCAATTTCCACAATACCATTTCACATCCACTTGATCTTATGCCTTTGTGATTTTGTCATGAAATCAAAATGCTTCATTTATAGTAGCCAATTATTGCAACAATATGATCTTTTCAAGAATGTTTTTTTTTATCTGGCCAATTATGACTTGATGAGTACCAGAAATAGCATAATCTTGTAGTGGCAAACCTCAATATTAACTCGAGAATGACTTTTCACAGATCCTCATCGCGCATGACTTGTTTTGCACTAGACTAGGTACGTGATAGTCAACACAGGGAGCAACTACTATAAATAACCAGCGGCTAGTTGGCCCAGTACTTTAAAATTGCAAAAAAAAAAAAAAAGCACAAGAGATATAGAGTTGACAGGTGTCTTGTACGTCTTTAAAAGGTCCGTGAACTTATGGCACGTAAAGTCTCTGTAAAGTGACCATCAACAATCGGCTTTATGATGGCAAGTCAAATGACTTCTCGGTTTCAGGACAAGTTAAAAATAGCTAGAAATCTTTTTTACTTTTTATGCCCAGGATTCTAGACGCAAGAACCCCAGGTGTCACATACCTACGGAATTCGAGTTTCCCTTGAAACCGATGTCCTGAGAATCAACAAGTACTTAATTTCAGTTGCCTTGAAACTAATAATAGGGGAAAAAAAAGACTACGGTTATTTTTGTTCATTTCAAAAAAAGTTCAAGCTTCCTAAAATCTCTAGAGGCAGAACGCATTCGTGTGTGGTCACAAATGGTACCGAATTCTGGTAGCTGGAATGATGCCATAGGGAAATTATCTATCTATCTATATATATATATATATTTTTTTTTGCTCTTATACAGTTTAATTATTATTCCTCTCCAATTTAATTATTTTGGAACGGAGGCAAACGAGGTGCTTTTTTTTTGGTCTGCTAACCTGATGCTTTTGGTATGCGCACCAGACTCCTTCTGGGTTTTTCTCAATGGCGCTGCGGACCCACATGGCAATTTTAATTTACCGGAGCAGCCTTGACCAGTCCAGTTAACCATGCTCAAAAAAATAAACATAAGCTGGATGAAAACAAAAACAAAACAAAAAAATAAAACTTATCTCCATCATAGAGGTAGTTGATCCCGATCAGGAACATTGGTATACAAAGTTCCTATAAATGATTTCCTTGTGCAAACTTGAGGCAGCCACTCTTCGGTGAGGTTTAGACCGGGAGCAGGCGGAAAACAGCGGGGCATGGGAGCAAAACCTCTCGTCGTTGCTTTTTTGCGCCGAAAGTCAACCCAGTTCGGAAGCCAATGAAATTGGGGGAAAAAAAAAAATTAATAGCACTTGGAGTAGAAAATATGAATGTATGCTATCTGATGATAGGGATCACGCTGGTAAAAAAGATAATTTTTTTTTATTTGTGTCGGGCAAGCTGATCAGATGAGCTCATGACACTAATTTTACTGGCATAGAGCTATCAGCCGCTGAATGATAATGGATCTGACCATGACATTTGAGTAAAGCAGTCTGACCGAGTGTGCTGCAGTACAGTATATACCAATACATATATTGGTGCTAGTTATGGGCCAAGAAAAAAAAAAGACCAATGAGAAAAAAAATTGCTTTGACCATGCACGTTCATGTACAATGTGAAGTGTATGGATCACGTTGTCCCATGATATGGCTTATCGTTTCCCATATAATTATATTAATTGTTAAAATATGTTCACGACAGGCTGCTATTGCGACTCCTATCTCTGTTTTTCTTGGGTATTATCCAGCCTAAACCCCGATTTTACAATTCGGAACTCTAAAGCTGATATTATCCACAAATTTATGATATTGGCTTTGAACCCATTTTGGCTGAAACTTTGAAACCTAAAAAAAAAAATTTAAAAACCCCCTAATTGTCAACTAAAATTTATTTAAAAAAAACTAACGCTTTAATCATGATTCTAAAAGTCAAGAGGATAACGTAAAACGATTTTATTATTATTATTATTTTTTTTTTTTGAACTTTGACTGGTAACAAGTGTCGCTCAAAGCAGCACGACTTGAAATCGCGAATTTAAGCGCTTTGTCAGTTCTATTTTACATTCGCGAGCAACTGACCCTTTACTTTATGTAGGTGCTTGAGGTAATTTACAATTTTAAAAGTTAATGAACACAAAATCTATTAACTACCAATATATTCCGAGCCAGTTAAGCTTATGTGATGAATGAGAAGAGTTGCAGGCAGAATAGGAAAAAAAATAAATAAATAGCGATGGCATTGGCACCGCTGCTTCGCACCAGTTATTTTCGATTTTACGACAGTGACAGTTAAATTGTCATCAAGGCTCTGGAGGATTGATAAGCCATATACGGTACCACCACGAGGGGCCAACTGTTTTTAAAGTAGATGAAGAAAAATCACCATACTTTTAAACCAGACATTGATTAATCACAAAGTTATTTATTGATTATGGCTTAAAAAAAAGGTTGAACCCTTCTAAACGCAACTTTTCCAGGTTTTTCACTTGTGGGGAGGATATAAATAGAAAAAAAAAAAAAAACGGGGAAGAGTTGACTGGAGCGAGAAAGGATGTACGGTATATCCATATTGTAAGATGAAGAGATGATTGATTTCAAACCTGGTTGAAAAAACGAGGAACAATAATTTCACATAAAGATGGAGGGAGAGAGAGTGCAGCTTGAGCTCGTTTCAGGTTCAATCGTCATAATGCATAACGCTTTTATGCCTCAAGGTAGCGCGTACTAAACTGCCGCATTGTGAGAATAACGCTCAATAGTTGGGAGTGAAATTGGGCATCCCCCTTTTTCAGAAATCATTTTTCAGGAGGGTGCCAACAGTAAAAATTCTAATCCCCCTATCTGTATTATGTGATGAAATATCTTAACTCCAAGCCTGGCGGCTTGAAAAAAAAAAAAAAAGAAAGTAGGGTTGGTTCAAATAGTTGAAGTCCAAGTTCGAGTTTTCCATCAGATCAATCTTGTAACGCAACCGTTAGTACGCCGAAAGTCACTTCCCCCAAGCTAGATAGAACATTTGCTACAGATCCAGGGGAATCTAGGCAGCAAACGGTAGCGCCAGATAAGGTTTTCATTTGCAGTTATTCACGACTGTACTATAGCCGCCTCAAGTTGCCATCGTCTGTTCGAAGAAGAGTTCATAGTATAGACCTGTTGCGAACTCCGGGAAAAAAAAAAAATTATCTTTCCAAAATTTCGTGCCCGGGGAGTAAAGACACACTACAAGGGTTCTCAGATCCAGCTGGGCCTAGCGTGCTCAAATATCGATTTCCTTTAGGCCGTCTGAAATTAATACTTAACAAAGGCTTGTTTTTTTTGTTGTATTACTTTTACTCAACCAATTTGTTTTGCATTAAATATTGGCTAACGGGATACTCCCTAATGGGCGTAACAAAAACCTGGGCATATATCAACTTTAAAAAACTCTGAGCTGCCACAGAAGTGCGTGTTACGCGTAAGCACAGTGATACATGCACAACGTCAAAACTTTGAATGTCACCAGAAAAAAAAAAGGCACTACCGGCTTTGCTGTGATACCAAGATTATAGCATTGATGAAAAAACCCATTCATAAATAATGACTTGAATTTAAAGTTACGGAAGGAACTGAGAATCGTACCGAAGTAAACAAACAAAAATATCGTTAGGAATATGAAAAATCGACATACCAAAGAGTGGTTTGGAAAATCAAACAAACTTGGTAGATTTCCCACGTTTGTACCTCAAGCACCTATCTTTTGGCTAGAAAAAAATTTAAAATTAAAGCTATGAAGCTCGTTTGAAAAACAAAAAAGGAATATCATGAAAAGCATGTAAATCTATAAGCCCGTATAATTTAGATTGAAATTGCTTGCTGTTCAGTGTTCCGCGCACGATACAAAAAAAATTATCGAAATATAATCAACTCCTGTACATTTTGATATTAATTTTTTGTTTTATTTGATGTTATTTTTTGTTTTATTTGATATTATTTTTTGTTTTGTTTGTTTACAATTTGTTGGTTAAAAGTTCATTGTTTGACGGCTATTCCCCGACTAGGCTATAATGGGATACCCTCAAGGGCTTGTTGCCCGCCTCTGCTGGAATCTTGGGGAGTTGGCCCGGGTTCCATACAATACAAAATCCTAGTTCGCTTTAAACGAGCTGGAGAAGACACACAGAGTTGAAGAAATACCTTACAAAGATGGTAGCTTGAGATAATAGCAGACTTTGCTGCCATGATTAATTCACATATCAAGTTCTTAATACAATATGTGAGTGAGGGTCTGACCATGTTTTTATCTTTATTAAAGACTCTTCTAGTCAAGGATTCCAACCCTTTTCCGAGTTTCTCTTTGGGAAGGGTGCGAGACAAACCAAAGTTTGATTTTTTTCAATAAAGGAAAGGTTGCGTGTGAAATTTGTTTATTGATTGGCCAGACTGAAAAAAAAATAAAGGTATCTATGCAAATTTGCGTGTTTTGAACTTATTTTTTATATATATATATTTTTTTAATGGTGAAAATCTGCCATGGCTCAGGGTAACCTTTTCTTTTTTCTTCCAGAGGTTTCACTGAAAACAATGAACTTTAAACATGGGCTTTGGGATTTTCATTCCTTTATGACATTACCTCTAGGTTCTCAAATCAGCTTTAGCTGCACTAAATATCATATTTATTTAATTGTTTATTTGTTTATTTATTCGTTTGTTTATTTATTTTTCTTGGATTCAGAAAAAAAGGACTTCAAAAATATATATATATTTTTTTTCTCATGGGAGATGACATTATAGCGGGAAACGAATGTGCATTTGTTTGATGACGCTAGATTTATAGCGCGCGTAAATAAAAAAAAGTGAGATTACCCGTTAGGAATACTGAGGGTTACGTTGTTCCAAAAGATTTAAGAATACCTCCCAGTGACCCAGAGCTCAGGATTCGTATAGAGAAAAAATGTCCAAGTCTGCTACCCACCACAGTAAACAGAAGGCATTTCTGATTCTCAGGTGGTCCGTGAAGGCATAGTAGTCGTTATTATAATCTCATATTTGACGTATTGAGGAGTGATTGGTCATCGCGTTGCCATCTTCAAGGTTAAACCGCTATCATACAACCCAGATAACCCAATCCTTTAGCTTTTGTACTAATATTATGAGCTTCATGTACGTACATTAGATTTTGATAAACTACATCAGCCTCTTGCTATCAAACTAATATTTTAATAAACTGTTGGCGGCTTAAGTCAGAAACTACTAGTAGTTTAGTGTGAGCATCATGGTTACATTATAGACCGTTTTATTGAATAGTAATGGAACGAGACTTGAAAGAGTTAAAGATGTCGAGTGACTTGACCAACAAATTACAGTCTTTCATCCAGCTTTGTAGATCTGAAATCTGGTAATACTTGCAAACAAAACCAGCAAAAATTCAAATCAACGTTTATAGTTGTAACTGTACTGTCTGGCTAGTGTTTGGCAAAATGTTTTGTTGTTTAAGATTTAGTCCAAATGATTATACAAAAAAAGAGGCGAATTTTGTATTTTCTTTGTTAAGATCAAAGCGAAGGTTTAGCCATGTGAATTTCACGTGTAGTAAACAAGACTAGAGACTTGTAAACAAAACTGGGAAAAGACCAAAACAAACATTGCTAATAAATGAGACTACTAAACAAAAATTGCATCTTGAAGCTAGTGAATGGATGTGTGAAAGCAGCTGAACCAGTTTAATGATTAGTAGTTTTGATTATTCCATGTGGGTTCAAAGTTCAAAATTTTCAATGACAGGAGAATGTTGATCAAGTTTTGTATGGGCCCACACGCTTAAAAATGAAAAATTTCATTTGTTTGAGGCCCCCCTTTTCATAATGAGCAGGGTACATGGTACAAAACATTTCTTTTTCTTTTATTTCTTTTGTTTTATTTTGCCTTTCTCCCTATTTTTAACATTTTGAAATTATTATTATTATTTTATTATAATTATTATAATTATTATTATTTTAACTTCTTAATCTCTCCTCATCACAACAAACAATTCTCACCCCTTCTCTCACTCCCTGGAGGTATTTTTATAAAATATAAATATCATTTCATTTCCCCCTTCCCTCTCTCTATCATTCATATTCAACTACAGTAACATCCTTTGATCAAACAAAACAAAAACAGAAATAATAAAAACATTTCGATTCTCATTAGATCTATCAACGATTCGTATTCAAACATCATGTCTGCCTCTCCTGTCTCTCCTGATTCCTCCTTTTACAGTTCTCAGGACCTGCAGTCCGCCTCATCCCCCATTACCATCACAACGACTATTGGTTCCGGCCCAAACAAGCGGAAGGAAGTCATGACTCTGCCGCTTCCTCCTGGTGCTCTTCCCCCTAGAAAGAGAGCAAAAACTAAGGACGAAAAGGAGCAGCGTAGAATTGAACGCATTATGAGAAACAGACAGGCTGCCCATGCCTCTCGCGAAAAGAAACGCAGACACGTTGAAGACCTCGAAACCAAGTGCGTCTCTCTTTCTTCGGAAAACCAAACCCTCTACTCACAGATTGATCAGCTCAGCTCAAACTTTAACTCGGCAAATGAATATTCGTCATTTCTTAAAAGCAAACTTGAATCCTTGCTGAAACTCGTTGATTCTGCCAAGGCTGATTCAAAATCACTGGAATCTATCGATACTGAATCTCTCCTTAAAGAGGTTGAGGAGAAGAAGCAAACTTACAAGGAAGTTGTTGTACCTCCTCCTGTCTCCACATCTACTGCTACCGAAAACACAGCATCCACTTCTTCTCAGGAAGAGGTGTCCACACCTTCTAACCAAGAGCAACAAAATGACATTTCCGATACCGTATCGGAAACTGGTTCGTTACCAAGTCTCTCCTCTTCTGTGGCTAATTCACCCACCTCGAGCTCTCTCGATATTATGATTAAGTCGGAGGACGAAGATGATGATAATGTCTACATCTCCCTCCCTGACGACGTGAATGGAAACTACCCCTTGTTTGGCACACAGGATTTCCTGTCGCATCATCCAGCAGCGGTGATGTGTATTTAAGCAATACGATCTGCAGCGTCGGACCTTAGTGGCGCCAACAAGGAAGCTTCTCATTCGGTTGTCTTCAACAACTTGGTCTCTATGGAGCCCTTGGACTTTGAGTACTCGTTTTTTAACGATACCAAGGCAAGTGAATATCCTGCTCTTGATCTCGACGCTTTTGAGCCCCTCATCTCGAGTGTCTACGCCGGAGCCTTGTAAAGGATATCTTATTTTCCCTCAATTCCCGACTAATAAGCATGTTCACATTCCCTTACCGGTTTTTTTTTTCCCACTGCCATCTACTTTGTCGACGCTTGGATCTTTTGTATCAACAGCGATAAATTAGACACAATCATGGAAGGAAACAACAAGACACATGCCTGGCAGGCAAATGGCGCGCTAGTTTAATTACAGGCAGCGACTGGCCAGTGCCGGCAGATCTTGTCATATCTTCTGATGATGATTGACCGTCTTTTTCTCGTTGTTTTACTGCGATGGACCCTGACATAGCTCCAATGTGATTGGCATGCGATTCCACTGTGGGGAAGCACTTGGTGAACATTCAGTGTCGTCTCTGACGGAAATATTTATTTATTTATTCATAAAAGTTACATGTATAATTGGAGATTTGGTAATATATATTGGAGTTCTTGTTTTTAACCAGAAAATTTGATTTGAATTCATTAAACATTTTGCTATTTCAGTGCATGCCACTATCGCGATTGGCATTGATATTTGCTCAGGTTGCACAACTAGTCAGGGTTTTCCAATATTTCCCTGTGATGTAAAAGTTGCTGTAGTTGATCAAGTAGTGTGCCCCCAAAAAAAAAAAATTGATATTGATGAAAAAATTGATATTTCTTTGCACCTTTGAAGTTGTCAATCCCCCATGAGGGGATCTTTTTTTTATTATCAAGGATCCGGAAAAAAAAAATTATTAACAGAGAATAAAGGGAAACTCTCTCGATATTATTCTATTCATTCACAGACGTTTTTTTTTTTTTTGCAAAATTCGTAAAACACTAAGTTAGTTGACTATATTAATGCCCTTTTTTCTAGGTATACACGTACATATTTTCCTCGACAACAAAACCATTATATAAAAAGTGGTTTTTTTTAAAAACTACTAAACAACAAGAAAAATTTTTTTTTTTTTTTTGGCACATTAAAACGAGGTCTTTTGGTTTTTATTTTACTTGGTTATATATAATTAATTTTTAATGTTGGTTTTGCGAACTTTGGTGTTCTCGGAGAAGCATTTAACGAAATGTTTTTTTTTATCCAGCTGTAATCGAATATTGGCACTCATCTATACATCGCCAAGTAAATAAAAAAAAAAAAAAATGAGTATATTGAAATATATATTAAAAAAAAAATAAAGTTATTGAGTGATAACACCACGCAAATGACACCAGGACAGTTAATATCGCTGGTATTTTACCGTTACTTTGCAAACGAAAAATGGCCTAGCTCATAGGCAAATGAAAGGGTTAACTTGGCGTGCTGCAGCATGTGATCAAACGACAACCGGTCAAGAGTATCCTTGATGGTGTGTACAAACGGGTTAATATCACTAAACTTATCCTCAATGACAAAAGCACTGGGATAACCAACCTTGGTACCAGAAGCATGGTCAGAGCAGGCATAGCCGCAAACGTCCTCAACATAGGGAAGCTGGGTGTACTCCTTAATAATGAGTTCGACAAACTTGGTAAGTCCGGCATTGACATAATCAGTGATAACGCCAAACCGCTCGTTGGCAGGGTCCTTAACGTAACCAGTCATGTCCTGCTGCAATTGGGCCTTGACGGGCACTTTGCGGGCCTTGTACTCTGTCAAAATGGCTTGTGAACCCAGCAACCCGCCTTCCTCAGCAGAGTACCAGTGAAACTCAACAGTGTTAAGAGGCTTAAAACCACCAGCAATGAGCGCACGGAACACCTCAAGGATCGTGACAGTACCAGAGCCGTTATCATCGGCACCAGGAGCAGCGAGAAGCGACGGCAGAATTAGATTAGTGGAGTCAAGATGAGCAGAAATAACAATAACACTTTTGTCCTTCTTCTTCGAGCCATCAGTGCTGCTCTTGGAATTCTTTCCGTGAATACGAGCAATGACCGATTTCTGGATCCAGGGGTGGTCAAATGGGAAAACTTCAATGTCCTTCTCACGGCCGGCAGACTTGACAACGTCAAGAACCTGGTTAAACAGCCATAGAGAGGACTGGAGGCCGGTATTAGATTTATAGTAGCGAGTATAGTACGAGCTGAAATTAGTAAGGTGCTCAACAAGGTTGGCCTTGTCAAGTGTGGGGAGCAGCTTGTGTGTAATCGTATCGTAGTGTGAGACATTTGTGGGGTAGTCAACCACAATGGGTTCAACGGTTTGCTGCTTGAGCTGCTCGTAAAAGTCATAGTGGTCGGTAATATCCATAAACTTGCCCTGACGGCGTTGCTCATTCACCTGTTCATCATCCTGAGCAACCACATACTCGCCTTCACCAGTCTCAAGCAGACGTGCTTTGTAACTTTTGGTGGTGGGGTCAAACTCGTTGGTGGCGAAAAACTTCTTCACCATCTCGGCCTTTGCCAACCCATTGGCCGGAACTCTGTTTACAGAGACATCTTTAGGACCAGTGATATGATTGAAAGGAATTTGAAGCGTGCTTTCACTGCCGCTGAGCCAGTCCAAAGGGTTGAATAAGGGGATAGCCTCAGTGGCTGCAATCAAGGGAACAATGTATTGGAGATACTTCATAATCGTGGGGACTAACTATGATATGTGCTCGATAACTCAAAAAAAAAGCAAATAGGGGTCAATTGAATGGTGTTAACGAGTTAGTGGTATTGGAAATTTGTAAAAGGAAGAGAGTGGTGAGAAAATGTTAAAGAGATAAAGGCTGGTAGTTGCAAATTCAGAATTGGTTCTGCACATTGCTCCGAGATCAGAATTGTGTGATGTTTGTTTATATTGGAGGAAGCTGCTTCTATGTATGAGACATATGAAAGCAACTTGCCTAAAACGTGAAAATTAGAGCGTTAGTGCCGTTTGTTAATTTTGGTCATGTGATATGAACAATGTTTTTCTAGATATTACATATACCAAGTCAGCGTATGACTGTAAAATGAAAAAGCTGACAACGATAAGTTGCACGTTTTATCATAAAACAGCAGTTTTAACCAGAAAATGGAGATGATGACCTTTAATTACCTTGCCCAAAGTTCTCCAAGTTTTTTAACAAGTTCATAGTTAATTTTCTAATTATTATTTTCTAGCTTTTCATTTACTATATAATTTCCACAAAATTATCAAGTCCATCAAGTCGTGGTTTGGGTACGGAGCCTAGTGTCAGCGCTGTAAGCCATTTCTAAACTATCTTCTAGAATACATCACGCAAGTGATTCAGTATGAAATGGAATGCTAAGATTTTGCAAGTGTCGTCAGCTTTCTGTACTTTCTTAAAATTCATGTCTGTCAAAACCTTGATATGACTTTTTGTACAAGCAGGGGAAAACATGATAACTGGCTCTTCTATTAATGACTTTTCATGTCTATTTCATACCATTAGTTTTATATCTGTTTTGACATAATTTAGCATTCTGAATCCGAATCAGTTCAACCCTGCGTAATTTTACTTAGAGTGATTTACAATTTTTCTTAAAATTTAAGAAAATTATGGTAAAAACTTTGGCAAAAAAAAAAAAAAAAAAAAAAAAAAAAAAAAAATAATAATTTTAAAC